>KE155591.1:57050-86665 GCA_000411075.1 Sisymbrium irio | reverse complement strand
GACAGACAAATCTGTGACATACCGTTTTTGTAACTCTCGCCGCCGTCTTCTCTCTAGAACATGATCAATGACATGCTTTGTGATTAAAAACACACCAAAAACAGTCAAGCCCATGGAGGCATACTTGTACCACCTGTAAAATTATACTCTTAACAATCAGTTTGGCTCATCGCTGTTTTCTGCAAGAGAGCCAAGACAGGAGGGAGAGACGACCTTGACCATTTTCCCAAGTTAGAAATGAGCTGATCGAGTGATTTAGGAGACACGTAGAAAGGCCCTCTTTCAGGTTTTTGAATCCTGAAATCACCAATATCGTCCTTGACAGCCTGTCATACATGCCCACAACAGAAATTAGATTCAAACTCATTGGTTTTCCTCTGTCCAAAGATCGATCCAACTTCCTATAGATACTGCTTTTACAGGAACTTTGAGAATATTTCAAGTGGCTAATTGCACACCATTGAATGAGATGAAATGAGAACACACAGAATACGACATACCTCACCAACAATTGTTAGAGGCATTCCAGTAGGAAGAACACGCTCAATGCGCTTTACTCCAAGCATCTGAAAACAAAACGATGGCCGCTTAAGCAAACAGAGAGGCCAACAAATAAAGAGCCACAAAGAAAAGCAAATAAACCTTAAGGCCTTGGAGATAATCAAGTGTTCCTCGTACAAGCGACCTCCCTGACTCTTCAAATACTTCACTTCCAACAGTCAAGGCAAAGCCTGTTGCACCACGAGCCCCAACTACATTCACACGACTCGTCCCATCATCCTATTTGCAAACAATTATATTAAAATTTGGGAGATGGCTTTTAACAAACATCCAACCACAGCTACAAACAGTACCATACTATATTTATCTTACCAGAAACCAAGGGACCTCCTTGCTCATTGATAGCATCAACGCACTATCTTGTACCCAAGAACCAGTCTCATTATGTTTCAGAAAATGTTGCTCCGCCTGAAACCATCATATACGATTGCTACTGATAAAACACAAAGAAACAAACTAGATTCCATGACTTCACTATTACTCCACACATACCGTTTCCTCGACAATAACACCGCGTATGCCACTATGCTCACACTTAATAGGTGTCTCAGAGCCAACTCTTCCTGATACCGCAACAATGAAAGGCAAAAGCTTGCTGCTATCTAGTTCCAGCAATTGCGCTGCAAATACAAAGCAACCCGAAAACAAGATCAAGAATCAATAAAACTGAGAGCAAAGGAAGCAATTTGGGAGGGGGGAGAAGAAGATTACCTAACTCCTTGAGTTGGTTAACCCTAGTGACGGTTTTAAGTACTTCAGCATCTCTGCACTCAAGAGGATACACATGAGTGATTCGAATGAAACCAAAGGAGATTGATTGAAAAGGAAGAAAATTTACAAACCTGCCACTACTCCGGCCAAGAAGGTAAAGAGCTGCGGCGCTAACGCAGCAAGTAACTCCACCCCAATGAATCATCTTCTTCTTCTTCTTATAAAGAGATTAAAAAGTCACTGCCTTTGAAAGTGATTTAAAGTCACTGCCTTTGGAAGTGGTGAAGGAGACAGATAGTGTTCGAAACTCAAAGTTAATGAATTTAGTGATGAAGAACTCGAAAGAAAGAGAAAACCCTAATCTTGATTTAACAGAGCAATCCAAGACGAAAGCTATGAATTTTAAGAATTAGAAGGATGAGGAGAGTGATGAAGTAATCTGTTGATAATGGCGAGAATTTCGAGAGAGAGAAGATGATAATTTTTTTTGCAGATTGTTGTAATTCGATGATCCTTTGCTTCGATCTTTCTCTTCTCGTATTCTGATGAAGCTCAGGTTTGGGGGAAGAAGACGATATAAGTCGGGGAGGAGAAGCAAGGAAGCTGATGACGTGGCCATCTCTCAATATTCGATGCGTGGGCCTAAATATTTATATATTTAAGCCCAACTAGACGCATAAGTCATAAAGTCGTCCACACGTATGTGAAGTCTTTCGTTGATGACGTGGTAACAAAGAACCGTTAAATCTTTTGTTTCGTTATTATGCAATTAAGTTTAATATTTTTAAGGATAATGCATATTTTTGCTGTAGAATCTGTTTAATTTTTTGTCTATTTTCCCTCTAACAATATGTAAACCATGACAGTATCTCATTAATGGAAACGATTTCATAAAATGCACGTAAGTTATAAAAGCTTGCAATTAGTGTTGATGGTCACACATTTGACATTTCCTTACTAAATATTTAACTTTGTCGTATGATGCTTTTTCGGTGATTAGCAACGTCTATAAAAGAACTCTTGGGATCTTTGATTGCTACGTATAATATTATCTAGCATCAAATGAATTTTTGGTGTGTTTTTTTAATCCAGTTAAAATCTGCGTAGGATGTATCAGAGATCTCTGTCCATCTGAGCATACACGACTGACTTTATATATAGTTATTAGAACGACTTACCTATGAGAGAGGTTTTGTAGCAATGTGTTATGTGTAATCTTCCCTCTTCTTAATATATTACTAAAGAAGGTTTGAAGGAACGGTAACAATACACATAACTAAAATTGGCGATCAAGTTCAAAGACATGTCGCTTTTTATTCTCTTACCTTTTTTGGTAAATTTTCGTAGTATTTAACCACTTTAAAGTTTCAAGCGTCGTTTAGAATTGGACTTTGGGGAACAAAACGGTAATTTTAAAGCTATTTGTGACATATTATCAAGGTTTATCAAACTATATGTAAGTAATGTATAAATGCTTTATGAAATGTATATTTCCTATTTAATATTGGGCATAAGAATGACAATTTCAGAAAGAAGTTTTCTTCAAAGGTAACTTGAGACTTCATCCGTCTAGAGTAGGCTCAATGTAGTGGGACCCAAAGTAGTTGGTTCCTCCTCTATTCGACTCCAAAATGTGCCTTTATTACCTGGATAGCGATACATAATCAGCTCTCCACAAGAGATAGAATGATACAATGGAACTATAATGCAAGCTCAGTGTGTCTCTTATGTTAAGGACCAATGGAGTCACGTAATCATTTATTTTTAATTAATGTACAAACGCTTAGAAATTGTAGTGAAGATATATGAGTAGGACAAGATGAAAAAAAAAACTAATTAATAATGTCAATTTTGTCGCTCATGGATGAATCATTCTGACTTTCAAGTTTCAAACTAAAGGACCACCACTTAACAACTTGTTCGTATATATGGTTGTAGTTTGATGCAAATTGCCTAAAATCTTGAGGTAAAGAACAAAGGTCCTTTACCTCTTTCCATTTGAGGTTTCTTCTCCCATAATGTTTTATTTTTACTTTCGTTTATACTTTATAGTATTAAAGTTTCTTTCAAATAGCAAATTTGCAATGAATTTATGACCAAATTCTATAATTCTTGTAGTCAATATGTAGACAGAATCTTTATATATGATAAACCAATATCATGTTTAGCTTTGCACGCCTGAATTTTTCTTAAACATTTTTATCTCAACTCAAATTGACCACACCCTTTGAGAACTTCATTCATGTATATATCAATAATAATACATAGTTGTAGATTTTTGTAAATTCCTTTTAAGTCCTGACTATAAGAACAAAACACCCTCATCTCTTTATTTGAAGTCTCCTCTCTTCTAACGCGTTTGCCTCAATACATGGTAGGAGCCGTTTTTTAATTTCGCTTTCATATAGCCTCCCAAAAAGCATATATATTAACGTGAAATATCTGATTTTGGTTATCTTCAACTTCTCCTTACCCTTTTTCCATCTTTCTTAGCTCATCTCTCATGGCTTCCCCTTCTTCTTTTACGTCTCGTAACTACAGCTACAATGTCTTCGCGAGCTTCCACGGGCCTGACGTCCGTAAAACACTTCTCAGTCACATACGTGAACAGTTTAAAGGCAGCGGGATCACTATGTTTGATGATCAAGAGATTCTGAGAAGCGCAACAATCGCTCCTTCACTCACAGAAGATATAAGAGAATCGAGAATCTCCATTGTGATTCTCTCGAAGAACTATGCTTCCTCAGGCTGGTGTTTGGATGAACTGGTGGAGATACTGGAGTGTAAGAAAACTATGGGACAGATAGTGATGACCATCTTCTATGGAGTGGATCCATCCCATGTACGGAAACAGACTGATGAATTTGGGATCGCTTTCAAT
This sequence comes from Sisymbrium irio, assembly GCA_000411075.1. NCBI lineage: Eukaryota > Viridiplantae > Streptophyta > Magnoliopsida > Brassicales > Brassicaceae > Sisymbrium > Sisymbrium irio. The sequence continues at coordinate 82,512 of KE155591.1, read as the reverse complement.
GGAACTGTAGCACTTAAGGCACTTCCGGAGGAGGAAAGGCAGAAATGGAGCAAAGCTCTGGAAGATGTGGGAAACATTGCTGGAGAAGACTTCTTCAGATGGTTGGTCTTTAATTAATTTGAGTTTTTATATCTTAGGTTTTATAATGTGCATGGTAATCTCCAGAGAAAACAATAAACATTTAATTAGATGAATAGGAGGAATTTAGATGATTAGGGGAATGTATCTGTTTGAATGAATATTAGAAATACATTTCATAAAGTATTGGGACCAGAGGAATGCTATCATTGACAGGAAACTATGCTCTTTTCTCTAATTTTTTTAGGGACAATGAAGCCAAAATGATAAAGAAAATTGCAAAAGATGTTTTAGATAAACTGAATGCTACACCATCTAAGGATTTTGATGGCATGGTCGGACTTGGAGCTCATTTGAGAGCAGTGGAGTCTTTGCTAGATTTAGATAATGGTGGAGTTAAGATGGTTGCAATCTCTGGTCCCGCAGGCATTGGTAAGACTACCATTGCCAGAGCTTTATACAATCAACTCTCTTGTGACTTTCCGCTTAGATATTTTATGGAAAATGTCAAGGAAAGTTATAAGAGTATGAATTGTGATGAGCATGGTTTAAAGCTGCGCTTACAAGAACAACTTCTTCAAAAGATTTTGAACCAAAGTGAAATGAAGATTAGTCATTTGAGAGTGATACAAGAAAGGTTACATAACCAAAAAGTGCTTATCATTCTTGATGATGTCGATCATCGTGATCAGTTAGAAGCGTTGGCTGATGAAACTACATGGTTTGGCTCTGGGAGTAGGATTATCGTGACAACAGAAGATCAGGAGCTTTTGCAGCAGCATGGTATCGACAGCACATACCCTGTGGATTTTCCATCTGATGAGGAAGCTCTTGAGATCTTCTGTCTATCTGCTTTTAAACAAACCTCTCCACCTGATGGTTTTGAAAATCATGCAAGAATAGCAGCAGATTTTTGCAGTAACCTACCATTGGGTCTCCGTGTTGTGGGTTCATCTTTACACAAGAAGAAGAAGGGTGACTGGGAAGTCATACTGCATAGACTAGAAACTAGTCTTGACAAAAATATGGCGAAAGTACTAAGAGTTGGGTATGAGAATTTAAATGAGGAAGACCAACTTCTATTTCTCTACATTGCAGTCTTTTTCAACTATACATATAGTAACCACTTGAAGGCCATGCTTACAGCAGTTGAAAGACAGGGGTTGCAAACCCTAGTTGATAGATCTCTCATATCTATATCTGCTTATGGAAGGATAACGATGCACAAGTTACTACAACTAATGGCTACACAAGAAATTACAAGACAAGAGTCTTGTAAACGCCAAATCTTAATTGATCCTGATGAGATTTGTGAGGTCCTTCAATATGAAACAGTAAGTACTTTCTCTGTTTCAGACATTTTATATTCCTTGTTAATCACGCTTAATTCAAACAAAGTCATTTGGTGAGGATAAACATAGTTTTACATATTTGCTAAACAATATTTCCTCTATTTGACATTTTCCAGGGTCCTACTCTTATTAAGGTGTCCGGGATATCATTTGATATATCTGATATCGATGAAGTATATATCAGTGAGAGAGCTTTTAAAAGGATGCCTAAACTTCGGTTCATCAATGTCTACAAAAGTAAAAAAGATGGGAATAATAGAGTGCATGTACCAGAGGGCATGGAGTTTCCGAATCGTCTAAGATTACTATCTTGGAAGGAATACCCAAGCAAGTGTCTTCCTCGTACATTTCATCCTGAATATCTTGTCAAACTCTATATTCAGGAAAGTCAGCTTGAGTACCTCTGGCAAGGAACCCAGGTTGGTATTGTAAGTTTAATTATATGAATTTGTACTTTCTTTTCAATGTGTTAAATGATATTTTACGCTGTTGTTTATATTATTGTGTTATTTTACATTCAGGCGCTCACAAATCTAAAGAAGATGAACTTGTCCAACTCCCAGAATTTGAAGGAGCTCCCGGATCTTTCAAGTGCTACAAATCTTCAGACGTTGGAGCTAAACGAATGCGCGAGTTTGGTAGAGATTCCATCCTCTTGTTCGCATCTTCATAACCTAAAGGCGTTGTGGATGACTTACTGTACAAACCTAGAAGTCTTTCCAGCTCTCATGGACCTGGAATCCCTTGAACACGTCAACATGAGAGGATGCTCAAAACTGAGAAAATTTCAAGTTATTTCAAAAATGATCACAGTACTTGATCTATCACATTCAGATGTTGAAGATCTGTCTGAATCAATTAACCTTTGCTCCAATCTTTGGTCTATCGATCTCAGCTTCAGCGGGAAGCTCAACGGATTAACACATCTTCCTCCAAGTGTAACACATCTAGACCTACGCTGTTCTGATATTGAAAGTATCCCAGAGTGCATCAAAGATCTTCGTGAGCTACAATACCTAAATATTTCTGGCTGCAGAAAAGTGACATCACTTCCAAAGCTTTCCGGACCACTCAACTTTCTATATGCAGAGGACTGTGAATCACTGAAGACAGTGTTTTGCCCCTTGAACACTCCAACTACGATATCAAATTTCATCAACTGCTTCAGATTGAGCCAACAAGCACGAAGAAGGATTATCCAACAATCGTTTGTTCAAGGAATGGCTACTTTACCAGGAAAAGAAGTGCCTACAGAGTTTGATCACCGAGCAAGAGGAAACACCCTGATCATTCCTCTCGATGGTAACATGCCTATTCCCCCTGACACCAGCTTTGCGGTTTGCCTTGTGGTTTATTTTAAACAGCAGACCGAAGAAAATACATTGTCGGGGCTACTCTGTCGTTGTCTAGACAAAGACAGTTTACAACCCATTAGTGAGGAATTCAACGTAGGCGCTGTCTCTCAGTGTCGAAGGGGACATCTGTTTATATTTCCCTTAAGCTGCTTCGATGAAGAGGATGACTCACCTAAAACGATGAGCGAGATAGTTTTCCAGTTCTGCAGCGAATCCAACGAGTTCCACATTCTTGAATGTGGTGCCAAGATCTTGACCAACGAGAGCATCAAAAGGAGCTATGAATCTAGATTAGACCAAGTGACTAAAGACGAAAATGATAGTCTCATTGATGACATTGAAACCAGCGAAGCCTTTGAAGACTTAGATGCTCAGCGGAGTAAAAGAAGAAAGGACTATTTGCAGTGTCATAAAGTCCCGTTCCTCCGCAACTAATAAGGTTTCGGCGATAAGAGAGGCTAAGGAGAACAAGCATCAGACAAACATAGACTCACGCACGGAGTCTGCTTGTCTCTCGTGTACTTTAGCAAACTCTTCGCAATCATGGTAGATTGAGTTCAGTTGTGCTTAGTCCATTGTTTCACAATTAGTTGTTTCCTTGGATAATGTAAGTTTTCGTTTTGTATGAAAGGCAATAACTCAATCTAAATCTAAATCCTCCTCAGATCTAAAAACATACCATATGATAATAGTTTATATCCTACTCGATCATGTAAAACATGTAAGAAAAAAGAAAGAGTGAAGAAGTCTTGATCTTACATGAGAACATGTGGCACAATATTGTCTAAACTTAACCAATCTATATATGTTACATTTTTATTTTAAACCACTCAGGCCCTCACGATCTATTAGCGTAAATGGCGTTGCCACTTCTTACCATCGGCAAGTTGACAAGTTATAAAACCAGAAACATGTGCCTTACCATCGGCAAGTCTGCAATTAGTTTTAAGTAATTGTCAACATGGTATAATATATTTTTCAAGTGATATATTATATCATGGAATACTTTTAGTCAACTGAGTTAGGTGACCGTGGAGATATTAATGTCTATAATCTGATCTCTAACAAACATATTTTATCAAGTGAGACCACTACTAAAGAACTACAAATATATGGTTGTCAAGTGTCAACTTGTCAATTTGCGTAAATCCCTTAAGGCCTTGACTCTTGAGACAAAGAACAAGAAAACCTTTAATCATATTTCATATAAAGGTCTCTCCTGGCATTAGTCAACGCTTTTCGACGATACACCGAAGGATTCCTTTTCCTTTTATATATATTTAATTTCTTGTTCTATAGCTTTCCGGAAAATCATTCAGATTTTACTTGACTTCAACTTCTCTCTTCACCCTTTTCCTACTCTCTTGTTTCTCATGGCTTCTCTTTCTTCTTCATTGTGGACACGCAACTGGACTTACAATGTCTTTGCGAGCTTTCACGGGCCTGATGTCCGTAAGACACTTCTCAGTCACATGCGGGAACAGTTTAAAAGCAATGGGATCACTATGTTTAATGATCAAAAGATGGTGAGAGGCGAAGAGATAGCTCCTTCACTCACAGGTGGTATAAGAGAATCGAGGATCTCGATCGTTATTCTCTCCAAGAAATATGCTTCGTCAAGCTGGTGTTTGGATGAATTGTTGGAGATATTGGAGTGTAAAAAAACCATAGGACAGATAGTGATGACCATTTTCTATGGAGTAGAGCCATCCGACGTACGTAAACAGACTGGAGAATTCGGGATCGCTTTCAACGGAACTTGTGATCATAAGACGGACGAACAGAAGCAAAAATGGAGCAAAGCTTTGAATGATGTGAGCAACATTGCTGGAGAAGACTTCCTAAGATGGTTAGTTTTTATTTCTTGGGTTATGTTAAGTTGTAGTCACCCGATAAAAAATAAACAGTATATGGTGTTACGAAGGAATGTTCTTGTTAAATGAATAATAGAAAGGGATAGAAATCCATGTCATAAACTATTGAGAACAGAGGAATTTTATCTCTGTGACTATTTGATGGAAACAGTGCTTTCATTTTCTGTCTCTCTTGTCAGGGAAAATGAAGCGGACATGATCAAGAAAATTGCTAGAGATGTTTCAGATAAACTGTTTGCTACACCGTCTAGAGATTTTGATGGCATGGTTGGACTTGAAGCTCATTTGAGAAAGTTAAATTCTTTGCTAGATATAGATAAAGATGACGTTAGGATGGTTGCAATCACTGGTCCTGCTGGCATTGGTAAAACTACCATCGCCAGGGCTTTGCAAAGTCAAATCTCTAATAGGTTTCAGCTTACATGTTTTTTAGACAACCTTAAAGGAAACTATCATAGTAGTAGTGATAAGTTGCATTTACAGGAGAAATTTCTCTCGGAGCTTTTGAATCTTAATAGTATTAGGATATGCCATTCAGGTGTGGTAGAAGAAAGGTTATGCAAGCAGAGGGTGCTCATCATTCTTGATGATGTGAACCATATAAAGCAATTAGAAGCGTTGGCGAATGAGAATACATGGTTTGGTGCAGGAAGTAGGATTGTAATTACCACAGAAAACACAGAGCTTTTGCAGCAACATGGTATCGAAATTATATACCATGTAGGATTGCCATCTGATGAAGAAGCTCTTAAGATCTTATGTAGGTATGCTTTTAGAAAAAACTCTAAAAATCATGGTTTTGATAAGCTTTTACTAAGAGTTACAAGACTTTGTGGTAATCTTCCGTTGGGTCTAAGTGTTGTGGGTTCATCATTGCGTGGGAAGGAGGAGCCTGAATGGGAAGACATAGTGAGCAATCTGGAAACTACTCTTGATCGAGATAGTCAAACTATTCTTGATCGAGATATTGAGGACGTACTAAGAGTGGGCTATGAAAGTTTAGATGAGAATGAACAAACGCTATTTATCCTCATTGCAGTCTTCTTCAACTATAAAGATTTGGATCTTGTGAAAACCATGTTGGCTGACAGTGACGTGGATGCCAAACGCGGGTTAAAGATCCTAGTAAACAGATCTCTCATAATGAGACTCGTACAAGGGGGAAGAGTAGTGATGCACAGATTACTACAACAAATGGGTAATAAAGCCATTCATAAACAAGATCCTGCGAAACGTCGGATTCTGACGAATGCTCGGGAGATTTGTGATGTTCTTCGACGTGCCAAAGTATGTTCTTTCTCTTGTATTTGATATAGTCCTACTTCAATAAGTTATTCTTTAAATTAAGCATTTGATGACGATAAAAAAAAACTCCTAGCTATGGTGCTTACAATTTCTACATATTCGGAATTTGGTTTAGGGTACATGGAATGTTATTGGTATATCATTTGATATATCAAGAATCAATGAAGTATTCATAAGCAAGAAAGCTTTTGAAAGAATGCCTGAACTCCGATACCTCAAAATTTTCAAAAGCAGACATGATGGGAATAATAAAATGCATATACCCGAGGAGATGGAGTTTCCGTGCGGTCTAAGGTTACTAGATTGGGAAGCATATCCAAGAAAGAGTCTTCCTCCTACATTCAATCCTCAATATCTTGTCGAACTCAGTATGAAGAATAGCAATCTGGAGAAGCTATGGGAAGGAATCAAGGTTGGTGGTGTACATTAAAATATGAATACGTTTACTTTCTCTTCATGTTATATGATGTTCTTTCTCTCTGTTTGTGGTATGGTTTTACGTTCAGCCGCTACCAAACCTCAAGACGGTGGACTTATCAGGGTCTGTTCATTTGAAGGAACTTCCCGATCTTTCAAATGCTACAGATCTTGTGAAGTTGGATCTGATAGGTTGCGAGAGCTTGATCGAGCTTCCATCCTCTTGCTCGAATCTTCATAAACTACAGAAGTTATTGGTGACTGGATGCATTAACCTACAAGTCATTCCACTTCACATGAACTTGGCATCCCTTGAAGTAGTCTTCATGAGAGGATGCTCGAGATTGAAAAACATTCCAGTCATGTCAACAAACATCAGACATCTATGTATATCAGAGACAGCGGTTGAAGATGTGCCTCCATCAAATAACCTGTGGTCTCGTCTCACGTTTCTTGGTATAAAGAAAACCGGAAAGCTCAAGGGATTAACACATCTCCCTAAGAATGTCAAAGAGCTAGACCTAAGCTATTCTGATACTGAAAGGATCTCTGATAGCATTAAAGCTCTTCATCAGCTACGGACCCTTATTCTATCTGGCTGCAAAAGACTCACATCATTGCCAAAGCTCCCTCGTTCGCTCAAATCCATAATGGCAGAAGACTGTGAGTCACTGGAGAACGTATTTAGCCCTTTGAACACTCCAAGCACGCGCCTCATTTTCATCAACTGCTTCAAATTGGGTCAAGAAGCAAGAAGAGCAATATTTCAACAATCTTTCTTTCTAGGAGTGGCGCTCTTACCAGGAAGTGAAGTGCCTGCAGAGTTCGATCACCGAGGGAGAGTCAACTCACTGACCATTCGTCCAGACGGTAGCCCTTACATCGGATTTGTGGTTTGCGTAGTGATTTCCTCTAAGCAGAAAGTCGTTGGTTATTCCCAACTAATGTGTCGTCGTGTAGGCGTAGCTGAAGATGACTTCTATCCAGTTGAAATGTTGGTCTACGTAGGTGAAGTTCACAAGTTTCGAACCGAACATCTATTTGTATTCGACTCTCGCTTTCTTGAGTTCTACCCATCTGATATGAGCAGAGAGATAGTGCTTGAACTGAGCAGCAACTCCGACGATTTCCACATTATTGACTGTGGTGCAAGGATCTTTACCGAAGAGAACGAGAGTTATGAATCTGGCTTAGACCAAGTGTTAGAAGACGAAACTGAGCTTGAACCTAGCGAAGCCTTTGAAGACGACACTGAACACGGTGAACCTACAAATGGAGTAATATGTTACTCGAAAGAAGACGAGAATCTCGAGGGTGTAAAACGCACAGATTGTTGGAGTTGGCTCTTCCTCTGCTTTGATATCTCCCATATTGGAAGAAGACGATAGAATCTGGAAGTGGTGACGTGTGGTCCCCTAAGGTAGTTAGTCGTTAAACTTTACTTTATTATAAAATTTGGGTTACATATACACGGCTGTTGCATATTGACCGGCTGTACAAGTTTTTAACAAGATCTTCACACATTTTGTTACTTTATCTTCATACTTCAGCTGTTTGTGTTGGAGATAGATCATTATGTTGAAATTTTTTTGTCTCATCTTTGATTCTTTTTCTGTACTTAGAGCATGTGTATTGAGGATTCACCCCCAATATCATACAGTTTCCAACAAAAATAGAATAATAAAAAATTGGAATTTTTATGAACCTCCACTTCAAAAGTTCAGTGAGAAGATACAGGTTCATCATTATTTCGTGGGCTCCATGCTATGTGGCGGCCCGCGATTGGTCTGACTAAAATTTTTTTTAAAAAAAAAAAAGATAAATCAAACCAAAAAATAAATAAAAAATAATAAAAATTGTTTTTATGAATGTAAATGCTTTTAGCATCATCTAGAAAATAACCTTACTTTTTATCTTATTTTTGTGTTCAAAAGTTTGGTTGCATCTATTGAATTCTATTTTTGTTCTGTGTTTAGCTGAAATTTAAGTATCATTTAGAATCTTTAAATCTGTCTATAGGCTGTGTTATCTTGGATTTGGTTGCATCTGTTGCAAATGTCAAATTCCCATCAGCGTCAGCCTATTACATCAAAATTGATTATGTGCCTAAACCATTGATTATTTTGAGGAATGTAGGCATGGCTTTAGTGGCGCAATTCTGTATATAACCATTTTAAAATCTAAGAGAGGATGGACTGGAGAAATTCCAAGAGCTTAAAGTATAAACAAATCTTTCAAATTTGAAACGGCCATAGAAAGCCAGTCTGTAGTTTCCTATGACTTTAGAGGAACCAAATCCTCTTATTAAAAAAAATAAAAATAATAGTTAATTTGACTCTTTTTGTTTTAACAAACCTACTACCACCACTAAACATAGTCATAACGCGGTTGGCTCAGTAGTTAGTAGAAGGGAAGCATCCTTCCCTTTTATTTATGCTTCTATATAGCTTTCCAAAGAACACATTGACAGTCAATCAATTTACTTTGGCCAAACAATATATGATTGTATTTATCTGCAAACATCTCACTATCCTTTTCCATCTCTCTCAGCTTGTCTCTCATGGCGTCTCCTTCTTCCTTTACGTCTTGCAACTACAAATTCAACGTCTTCTCGAGCTTCCACGGGCCTGACGTCCGTAAAACACTTCTCTGTTACAAAACTTATGGACAATGGGCTGCATAAACCTAGAAGTCATCTCAGATCAGCTGAACTTGCCAATCCTTGAGGTCTTCATAAAAGGATGCTCAAAATTAAGAAAACTTGAAGCGTCAACGAGCATCAAAAGTCTACAAATGTCAAACACAGCGGCAGACGATGTGCTTGCGTCAATTATGCTTTGCTCTCGTCTTGAACTACTCGATTTAAGCTACTGCGAAAAGCTCAAGAGAGTAACACATCCCCCCCACGAGTGTGAATGTGTGATAAATCTAAACCTAAGCTATACTGCTATTGAAAAGATTCCACATTGCATCAATGATCAAAGCTCTTCATTCGTTGCAAGACCTACGTATATTTCTTGATGCACAAGCAGGGGATGAAACTTGTTGACGTGGCCCATTTATGTGACCTGGAAATAAATGGGCTTTTAATGGGCCTGAAAGCAAAACTCGTGCTGAAATTGAGGCCTCAGGAATATCAAAGAGACGAAAGTAAGAAAACGCCACACACGCATACACTCACGCGCGCGCAGTCTTTTCTTCTTCTCCGTCGTCTTCCTCTATCACTCATATGGTAGATTTTCCCTCTGTCCCATTTTAATTCCTTTATTGCCAAGTAATTCGATCATGGAAACCCAATTATAATTCGACCTTTTTCTCGTGCTGCTTGCAGATTATTTAAGAGAAGATTTGCCGCGAGTTCTCCAACTACCTCTTCAAAGGTACAACTTTTTTGTTTTTTATTTATTTATAGAATTGGCTTAACTTTAATCTGTATTTGTGTAATTACGTATTTATCATATATATTATGACTAGCTGTACTTAGCCCATTATGTTAACATTAGCTGCTTAAGTGTTAGAATCTCGCATGCGTTACTATGATTACTTAGAAATGTAACTTCAAGTTTGGTTCTTTTGTGAAGTTTGAGTTTTATATGCTAAAAAGAACTTACATTTTGCCACAATTGATCGAGGGTTTTCCAGCAGGTGATTAATCTGATGCAAAGCTTTGAGTTGAAGGAGGAGTGTGTGAGTGAGACTGTTGCTTGAAGAAGCATTGCTACTGGTGATTCTTTATTCTAAGCTAAAATGTAGCTCTCTTGGCGGTGCTCTTTTTGCGGGGCTGTAAGATAAAGTTCTTTGGGTTTGGTTCAAAGGGTATACAATACCAGGATCACATTCTTTGGTTCAAAGCTGGTTCAAAGTCAAAAGATCTTATCTTAAAGTCCAACACATAGGGCAGTGTTCATCTGTTCACATCTGGATGGCGATAGAAAGAACATATATACCAGTCAAAGCAAATGCTGGACATTCTATCTCAAGCTTGAAGACGATCATAAACCACAGTCATGTCCCACAGTCATGTCATTGACACTCTGGTAGATTTAAAGGTACTTTACTTCAAACTTTTCATAAGCCGCGAAGATGATAGATTCTGGACTCTACCTTTTGTTGGTGAGGGAGTCCTAAGGAAGGCTAGAGTACAGAAGAATAAATAGGAGTAGTGTATCTAAAGAAAGGGGTATTAATGTTTCTTGTGCGACTTGAAGTAAGACATGTCTGTTGGAGTTGCCTCTGTGTAGGAGATACCATTCACAATTTCATGTCTTAATTTTATTGTCTCTCAAAACTCGTTATATCGATAAAACAAAAAATGCAAATATTTAGGCTCCAAATTATCCTAGAATAAGCCTTTGTACGAGTTGTGAAGTCTCAGATGTAAAGTTGTCAGGAAGCATGTTGGTAGTTTCCTATAAACATTAAGATTCTAACTTGATGTCTGTTTAGGGAACCCTATATTAGTTTTTCAACGGTTTTTTCCTTTATTTGTACAAATGCTTAGAAATTAACAATAAGATTATTAGGAAGACCGAAGACTTAACAAATGACCAAGACTTAACAACTCCGTCAATACAAGGAAGCATCCTTTTTAACTTTTGCTTTTATATAGTTTTCCGAAGACACATTTCACTTCAATATAACTGATTTTATTTATCTTGGTGACTACTCATTATCCATTTCCATCTTTCTCAGATTGTCTCTCATGGCTTCTTCTTCCTCTTTTACGTCTCGTAACTACAACTACAATGTCTTCGCGAGCTTCCATGGACCTGATGTCCGTAAAACACTTCTCAGTCACATACGCGAACTGTTTAACCGCACCGGGATCACTATGTTTGATGATCAAGAGATTGTGAGAAGTGAAACAATCGCACCGTCACTCACAGAAGCTATAAGAGAATCGAGGATCTCGATCGTGATTCTTTCCAAGAAATATGCTTCTTCAAGCTGGTGTTTGGATGAACTGGTGGAGATACTGGAGTGTAAGAAAACTATGGGACAGATAGTGATGACCATCTTCTACGGAGTGGATCCATCTGACGTAAGGAACCGGAGCGGCGATTTTGGGATCGCTTTCAGTGAAACTGTTGCACGTAAGACGGACGAGGAAAGGCAGAAATGGAGCAAAGCTTTGAACGATGTGGGCAACATTGCTGGAGAAGACTTCTTAAGATGGTTGGTCGTTCATTACTTTGACTGTTTATTTCTTAGGTTCTTTTAGCTGCTAATCACCACAGAGATAAATTTACAGCTAATGGTGTTCTATATTGAATAGGAGTAAATACGGTGATTATGGGAATGTTTTTTTTAAATGTATATTAGAAAGACATGTCAGAAATTATTGGGAACGGAGGAATGTTATCGATATCTCTGTGATTACTTGATGGAAACGGTGCTTTTCTTTCCTTTCTATTTTCTCAGGGAAAATGAAGCGAAAATGATCAAGAAACTTGCCCGAGATGTTTCAAATAAACTGAATGCTACGCCGTCTAGGGATTTTGATGGCATGGTCGGACTTGAATCTCATTTGAGAAAGATGGAGTCTTTGCTTGATTTAGACAATGATGGATTGAAAATGGTTGGAATCACTGGTCCAGCCGGCGTTGGTAAAACTACCATTGCTAGAGCCTTACATAGCTTACTCTCTGATAGGTTCCAGCTTTCTTGTTTTGTTGACAACCTTAGGGGAAGCTACCCCATTGGTCTTGATGAGTATGGTCTGAAGTTGCGTTTACAAGAACAGCTTCTTTCGAGTATTTTGAACCAAGATGGTATTAGGATATGCCATCTAGGTGTGATAAAAGAAAGGCTACACGACAAGAGAGTGCTTATCATCCTTGATGATGTTAACAGTATAAAGCAATTAGAGGCGTTGGCTAATGAAACTACATGGTTTGGTCCTGGAAGTAGGATTGTAGTAACCACAGAAAACAAAGAGCTTTTGCAGGAACATGGGCTGAACAATATATACAACGTGTCTTCTCCATCTAATATTGAAGCTCTTGAAATCTTTTGTAGTTATGCTTTTAGACAAAGCTATCTACATGATGGTTTTATAGTTCTTGCATTACAAGTAACCGAGCTTTGTGGTAACCTTCCATTGGCTCTACGTGTGGTGGGTTCATCTTTACGAGGGAAGAAGGAGGACGAATGGGAAGATGTAGTGAACAGACTGGAAACCATTCTTGATCGAGATATCGAGGACGTACTGAGAGTTGGCTATGAAAATTTAGATGAGAAAGAGCAGACTCTATTTCTCCACATTGCAGTCTTCTTCAACTATGAAGATTGTAATCTTGTGAAAACCATGTTCGCCGACAGTGACTTGGATGTTAAACACGGGTTGAAAATCCTTGTAAACAGATCTCTCATAGAGATACATAGCAATAGGGAGATCATAAAGATGCACAGATTGCTACAAAAAATGGGTAAAAAAGCTATTCATAAACAAGAACCTTGGAAACGCCGGATCTTAATAGATGCTCCGGAGATTTGTGATGTTCTTGAACGTGCCGTGGTAAGTAATTTCTCTTGTCTAATATTATATTCTTTGTTCATTAAATCATCTTACCTATGGGTTGTAACAAAATGTTTTTATTTGGAATAATTATGCTATAGGGTACTAGATCCGTGTCCGGTATATCGTTTGATATATCTGATATCGATGAAGTATCTGTCAGCGAGAGAGCTTTCAAAAGAATGCCTAATCTTCGATTCCTGAAAATTTGCAAAAGTAAAGACGATGGAAATGATATATTGCATATACCTGAGGATATGGAGCTTCCGAAACGTCTAAGATTATTAGATTGGGTGGCATACCCAAACAGGTGTCTTCCTCCTACCTTTCATCCTGAATATCTCATCGAACTTGATATGCAAGGTAGCCAGCTCGAGTACCTCTGGCAAGGAACCCAGGTTGGTGTTGTACTTTACATATTTGTACTTTCCCTTCATGTTATATGATGTTCTTCCTCTCTGATTGTTGTGTGGTTAAACTTTTACATTCAGCGGCTTACAAATCTCAAGAGGATAGATTTGAGAAGGTCTTTCCATTTGAAAGAAGTCCCGGATCTTTCAAACGCTACAAATCTTAAGTCATTGGATCTTAGTTATTGCCAGAGCTTTGTAGAGATTCCACCCTCATGTTCGCGTCTTGAAAAACTAAAGGATCTGTGGATGTTTAGCTGCATAAACCTAGAAGTCATTCCAGCTAACATGAACTTGCCATCTCTTAAACGCGTCGGTATGAGAGGATGCTCAAGACTGAGACACATTCCATTTATGTCAACGAACATCAAGCAGATGGATATATCAGAGACAGCGGTTGAAGATGTGCCTGCATCAATTAGCCTTTGCTCTCGTCCTATTATTTATCAGATGTTCGGCTGTCGAAAGCTCAAGGGAATAACACATCTATCTCCGTATGTCACAGAGCTGGACCTAAGCTATACTGATATCGAAAGGATTCCAGAGTGCATCAAAGCTCTTCATCTACTACTTGAGCTAAAGATTTCTGGATGCAGAAAGCTAACTTCATTGCCAGAGCTTCCTGCTCAGCTCATGCACCTATATGCAGACGATTGTGAATCACTCGAGGAAGTTGCTTCCCCATTTCACAACCCTAATGCAAAGATGTTTTTCACCAACTGTTTCAGATTGCGCCAACAAGCAATTATCCAGCAATGGTTTTGTCTCGGGTCTGCTTTATTACCAGGAAGAGAAGTACCTGCTGAGTTTGATCAACGAGCCAGAGGAAGTTACTTAACAATTCCTCATTCTGCTTTCTCTAGATTTAAGGTTTGCCTCGTGATTTCACCAAACCATCAAATAAGAGAAGATAGATCTTCAAAACTGTTGTGTCGTGGCATTGTCAACGGCGACTTAGTAGATTCTGAGTTCAACTTCAACCTATCCAGATGTCGAACAGAACATCTGTTTGTATTTCCCTCTGGCGTGTTTGAAAAAGAAGACAAATGCCTTCCTAAAGTTCGCAGAGAGATAGTGTTCGAATTCAGCAGCGAATTCCATGACTTCGACATTATTGAATGTGGTGTCAAGTTCTTGACCGACGAAAACAGCTATGAATCTGAATCAGACCAAGCAATGACGATGCTATTCTCTGTGATCGGAGCTATGAATTTGGATTCAATGCCAATAATAGTCTCACTGGTGAAGTGGGAAGCTATGAGTTCGAATTCAGCAGCGGATTCAGACCTTTGACATTATTGAATCAGGTACCAAGTTCTTGAGCGATGAAAAGTAACATTTATATTTCAAATGTATTTTATCATATCTCATATGTATCAGATATGAAAGTGATAACACTTGAATCATTCAAGTGTGAACATGGCCATAATAACATGATTGTAGTTTCCTAAATATCCTATGAGTTCTTTTCGACTCTTAGACTTTAATGACTAAACCCTGATTCTCAAAGTCTTTGTGTCTTTTGTCTTTCATGCATTAATTTCTTGTTTTCCCAACTTATATAGATGACCACAATTTAAGTACTTCATATTTGTGGTTGTGGATTTGTGTATATGTATCGTTTGAGTTGAAGTTTCCTCTCTCATCACTCATAACTCATAAGTCATAGATAAACTGATTGAGCCCTTTTTATTTTTGCTTAGATATATACAGCTTTCCAAAAACACATGAACTACAAGTTCAATGTCTTCCCGAGCTTCCGTGGGGAGGACGTTCGTAAAACCTTTCTTTGTCACTTGCGCAAACAGTTCAACCACAACGGGATCACGACATTCGACGATCAGGGGATTGAGAGAAGCGAAATGATTGCACCTTCACTCATACAAGCGATAAGAGAATCAAGGATCGCGATTGTGATTCTCTCGAAACACTATGCTTCTTCAAGCTGGTGTTTGAATGAACTGGTTGAGATCTTGGAGTGCAAGAAAGCTATGGGACAGATAGTGATGACCATCTTCTACGGAGTAGATCCTTCCGATGTAAGGAAACAGACAGGCGATTTCGGGAGCACTTTCAAGAAGACATGTTCTCGTAGTACAGATGAGGAGAAGGAGAAATGGAGCAAAGCTTTAACTGATGTGAGCAACATACTCGGAGAACACCAGTGGTTTGTCTTTAACTAATCCATGTTTTCCTTTCTTAGGTTCTCAGTGATAATCAAAACAGAAAAAGAAAAACAAATAATGGTGTTTTATGATTTAGGAGTTACAATGAGAATTTTTAATTTTAGTATTAACGGAATGTTTTTGTGAATCAGTATTAGAAATACATGTTATTTCTCAAGAGTTTTTTATGGAAACAGAGTTTTCTCTTTCTCTATTGTTAGGGACAATGAAGCGAAAATGATTGAGAAGATTTCAAAAGATGTTTTAGACAAACTAAATGCTACACCGTCGAGGGATTTTGATGGCATGGTGGGACTTGGACCTCATTTGAGAGAAGTGGAGTCTTTGCTAGATTTAGATAATGATAGAGTTAAAATGGTTGCGATCACTGGTCCTGCAGGCATTGGTAAGACTACCATTGCTAGAGCTTTGCAAAGTCAACTCTCTGATAGATTTCAGCTTTCTTGTTTTTTGGAAAACCTTAGGGGAAGCTATCATAGTGGTCTGGATGAGTATGGTTTGAAGTTGCGTTTACAAGAAGAGCTGCTTTTAAGGATTTCAAACCAGGATAGTATGAGGATTTTTCATTTAGGTGCAATAGAGAAAAGACTATGTGACCAAAGAATTCTTATCATCCTTGATGATGTGAATAATATAAAGCAACTAGAGGCTTTGGCTAATGAAACTACATGGTTTGGTCCTGGAAGTAGGATTGTAGTAACCACGGAAAACAAAGAGCTTTTGCAACAACATGATATCAACAATACGTACCATGTAGGTTTTCCATCTGATGAAGAAGCTGTTAGGATCTTATGTAGATATGCATTTAGAAAAAACTCTCCTCATTATGGTTTTGAAAAGCTTACACTAAAAGTAACGAAGCTTTGTGGTAACCTTCCATTGGGTCTCCGTGTTGTTGGTTCATCTTTACGTGGGAAGAAGAGAGAGGAGTGGGGAAAAATAATACGCAGGCTAGAAACCATTCTTGACCATCAGGATATCGAGGAAGTACTAAGGGTTGGTTATGAGAGTTTACATGAGCATGAGCAATCACTATTTCTCCACATTGCAGTCTTCTTCAACTATAAAGATTGCGATCTTGTTAAGGCCATGCTGGCTGACAACAACGTGGACATTGAACAAGGGTTGAAAATCTTACTAAACAAGTCTCTCATCTATATATCTACTAAAGGAGATATAGTGATGCACAAGTTACTACAACAAGTGGGTACAAAGGCTGTTCACAACGAAGAACCTTGGAAACGCCGCATCTTAGTAGATTCTCCGGAGATCTGGGATGTTCTTGAACATGCCATAGTAAGTTCTTTCTCTTTTAATTGATACATAAACTAGGCATTTGGTGAATGGAGATAAGCAAATACAACTTATCGTGCTAACAATATCTTCTTATGTGGAATATTGGTTTAGGGTACACGAGCTGTGTCCGGCATATCATTTAATATATCTGATGCCAATGAAGTATCTATCGGCAAGAGAGCTTTTAAAAACGTGCCTAATCTTCAATTCCTCAAAGTTTATGGAAATTATAAAATGCTCAATATACCGGAAATGGAGTTTCCACGTCGACTAAGGTTACTACATTGGGAGGCATACCCAAGCAAGTGTCTTCCTCCTACATTTCATACTGAATATCTTGTCGAACTCAATATGCAAGAAAGCCAGCTCGAGTACCTGTGGAAAGGAATCCAGGTTGGTGTTATACTTCATATATATGAACATATGTACACTCTCTTCATGTTATATGATATTCTTTCTCCGTGTTTGTTGTGTTGTTTTCTTACAAATCCAGCCGCTTCCAAATCTCAAGAAGATGGATTTGTTAGCTTCAAGGAACCTGAAGGAACTCCCGGATCTTTCAAACGCTGCAAAACTGGAGATATTGGATCTGAGTTGTTGCGAGAGTTTGGTAGAGATTCCATCATCGTTCTCCCATCTTCACAAACTAAATGAGTTGTGGCTGATGGACTGCAGAAGCCTACAAGTCATTCCAGATCACCTGAACTTAGCTTCCCTTGAAGATGTCAACATGACCGGATGCTCTCGATTGAGAAAGTTTCCAGTTATATCAACGAACATCAAACTACTGGATATAACACAGACAGATGTAGAAGACGTTCCTGCATCAATCACCCTTTGCCCTCATCTTTATTCTCTTGACCTAAGCTGCAACGGAAAGCTCAAGGGAATCACACATCTCCCACCAAGTGTAATACATCTAAACCTAAGCTATTCCGCTATTAAAAAGCTTCCAGATTGTATCAAAGCTCTTCATATGCTACAAAGCTTTCATCTTTCCGGCTGCAGAAGACTCACATCATTGCCAGAGCTCCCTAGTTCGCTCAGGTCTCTATATGCAGACGACTGTGAATCACTAAAGAAAGTATCTTTTCCATTGGATCACACTCAAAATGCACTTCTCAGCTTCACCAACTGCTTCAAATTGAGACAAAAAACACAAAGATCGATTATCCGACAGTCATTTATACATGGGTCGGCTCTCTTACCAGGGAAACAAGTACCTGAAGAGTTTGACCACAGAGCAAGGGGAAGCTCATTGACCATTCATCTCGATGGCAATAAAAAGATTAATGCTTTCTCCTCCACAGTTAAGCTTTGCCTCGTTGTTTCACCTAACCATCAAAACAGAGGATCATATAACAGAACACCACAACAGCTATTGTATCGTCGCATACTCAACGGAGTTTCAGACCCTCTTCTTGACGATGAAAATGTGGTCTACGTGACAGATGTCTCCGAGTGTAGAACGGATCATCTGTTTGTATTTGATTCCGGCGTGCTACGTGTGGACTGCAGAGAGATAAAGTTCGAATTCAGCAGCAAGTTTCAGGAGTTCGACGTCATTGAATGTGGTGCTCAGATCGTGACAGAGAGAGGCATCGAAGGAATAAGAAGCAATGAGTTTGAAAGCAGTGAATCCTTAGAGGACGACACTGAAAATGGAGTAATCCGTTGTGACTCGAATCTCCAAGGCGTAAAATATGATACAGATTGTTGGAGTTGGCTCTTCCTCTGTTTCGGTAGAAGCCGGAAGCTGTTGACGTGGCCGTTCTCCAATTCATCATATGACCTGGAAACATATGGGATTTTTATGGGCCTTGTACCGAAACTCCTGCTAAGCTTGCGGGTTAACGAAAATTAGGGTTTCTAGACAAGGAGAGAAACGTCACGTACACGCAATCTCTTTTAAATAATGGTACATTCTTTTTGTTTATCTTCCATTGAATATTTTTGTTGATTAATTAATCCAAATATAAACAAATAATATTCGATTGTTTCATCATGCTTTCATATTATTCCACCTTGCTTGAAATCATAGTACATGCTTTTCTTGAATGACTATTAGATGGAAACAATGTTTTTTGTCTTCTTTCTTTTTTGTCAGGGATAGTGAAGCGAAAATGCTAGTGAAAGATTGCAAGAGTTGTTTCAAATAATCTGGATGCTACACCATCTAGGGATTTTGATGGCATGGTTGGACTTGAAGCTCATTTGAGAGAGATGGAGTCTTTGCTAGATTTAGATAATGATGGAGTTAAGATGGCTGCAATCTCTGGTCTTGCAGTCGTCGGAAAGACTAATATTGTCAGAGCTTTGCAAAGTCAACTCTCCAATAAGTTTTAGCTATCATAATGGTCTTGACAAGTTGCGTTTACAAGAACAATATCTGATGGTATTAGAATATGCTATGCAAGCAGAGAGTGATCATCATTATTGATGATGTGAACCATATAAAGCAATTAGAGGCGATAGCAAAGGAAACTACATGCATGGTTTGGTCTTGGTAGCAGGATTGTAGTTACCACATAAGTCAAAGCGTCTCTCTCATTTGTTGAGCTTTTCTTCAAAAATAAATAGCATATTATATATTTTTTAATAATTATTTAGAATTACCGTATACATGTTTGTAATATTAATCATTTAATATATTTCATTCAGACATTGATTTTCTCTCCCGAAAATGTCCTTTACTTTTGGCAAAAGGCGAATAAACTTTCTAAAAGTAAAGAAGTGTACATAGCTTCTTCTTCTTCTTAACAGTAAATATGCCTTTCCCCATTTTATCTTTCACAAATCCTCTCTCATGGCTTCTTCTTCTTCTTCTTCTTCTCCACGCACATGGAGATACCGAGTCTTCACGAGCTTCCACGGACCAGACATCCGTAAAACATTTCTCAGTCATTTACGTAAACATTTTGACTCCAGTGGGATTACCATGTTCGATGATCAAGGGATCCAGAAAAGCCAAATCATCGCCCCTGCTCTCACGCAAGCGATCAGAGAATCTAGGATCTCCATCTTGGTGCTCTCCAAGAACTATGCTTCATCGAGCTGGTGTTTGGATGAATTAGTGGAGATCTTGAAGTGCAGGGAAGCTATAGGGCAAATAGTGATGACGGTCTTCTACGGAGTAGATCCATCTCATGTTCGGAACCAGACTGGAGAGTTCGGGAAGGTTTTCAAGAAAACTTGTGCTCGTAAAACACATGAGGAGAGACGAAGCTGGAGCCAAGCTTTGAATGATGTTGGCAACATAGCCGGAGAACACTTTATAAACTGGTTTGTGTTTACTAAAATTTAGTTTCTTCTTCTCATGTTTTAAGAAAATAACGGCGTTTAAAAAGGAGAAAATACATATAACTGAAACGATTAAAAGAATGTTTGTTTTCTTGTTGAATAAGTATTATATAAGGGAAATATAATCTCTCTGTTTTTCCTTTCTAATGACAATTTGATGGGAAATAATGTTTTTTCTTTTTTTTTTTTGTCTTTGATTAGGGACAATGAAGCGAAAATGATTGAGAAGATTACAAGAGATGTTTTAGATAAACTAAATGCCACACCATCTAAGGATTTTGATGGCATGGTTGGACTTGAAGCTCATTTGAGAAATCTGATGGAATTGCTAGATTTAGATTATGATGGAGTTAAGGTGGCTGCAATCTCTGGTCCTGCAGGGATTGGTAAGACTACCATTGCCAGAGCTTTGCATAGTCTACTCTTTAATAGGTTTCAGCTTAGTTGTTTTGTAGACAACCTTAGGGGAAGCTATGATAGTGGTTTTGATGAATATGGTTTAAAGTTGCGTTTGCAAGAACAATTTCTTTCAAGGGTTTTGAACCACGATGGTATGAGGATATGCCATTTAGGTGCCGTAAGAGAAAATCTAAGCGAGCAAAAAGTGCTTATCATTCTTGATGATGTGAACAGTCTAAAGCAATTAGAGGCGCTGGCTAATGAAAATACATGGTTTGGTCCTGGAAGTAGGATTGTAGTAACCACAGAAAACAAAGAGCTTCTGCAGCAACATAATATCAACAATATTTACCATGTGACGTTTCCTTCTAGTAGAGAAGCTCTTGAGATCCTGTGTAGATATGCTTTTAAAAAAAGCTATCCACATGATGGTTTTAAAGTTCTTGCATTACAAGTAACCCAGCTTTGCGGTAACCTTCCATTGGGTCTACGTGTGGTGGGTTCATCTTTACGTGGTAAGAATGAAGATGAATGGGAAGATGTGATGAACAGGCTGGAAACTATTATTGATCGAGATATCGAGGACGTACTAAGAGTGGGCTATGAAAGTTTATATGAAAATGAGCAAACGCTATTTCTCCACATTGCAGTCTTCTTCAACCGAAAAGATAGTGATCTTGTGAAAGCCATGTTCGCTGACGATACATTTTTGGAGTTCAAACACAGTTTGAAGATCCTAGTTAATAGATCTCTCATAGAAGTAGATATAGATGGGGAAGGAATAGTAATGCACAAATTACTACAGCAAATGGCTAGACAACTCCTTCGTAAACAAGAACCTTGGAAACGCCAAATCTTAATGGATGCTAATGATATTTGTGATGTCCTCGAAAATGAAACAGTATGTCATACTTACTTAAAACCAGTCATTTGGCGATGATAAACAAAGTTCTACCTACCGGTACTGACATTGTTCTTTTGATTGGAAAATATTGTTTAAGGGTACTAGAGCTGTGTCCGGAATATCATTTGATATATCAAGCATTGATCAAGTATCTATCAGCAAGAGAGCTTTTAAAAGAATGCCTAATCTTCGATTCCTCAGAGTGTACAAAAGTAAAGACGATGGGAATGATAGAATACATATACCAGAGGGGATAGAGTTTCCACGTCGTCTAAGGTTACTAGATTGGAAGGCATACCCGAGCACGTGTCTTCCTCCTACATTTCATCCTGAATATCTCGTCGAACTCAATATGAAGAAAAGCCAGCTCGAGTACCTCTGGAAAGGAACCCAGGTTAGTGATGTACTTATACATAGTATAATTAATAACGTTATGTACTTGTATTCATGTTATATGATGTTCTTTCTCTGTGTTTGTTATGTGTTTTAACTACATTCAGAAACTTCCAAATCTAAAGAAGATGATCTTGTGCAAGTCTCACCATTTAAAGGAACTCCCTGATCTTTCAAATGCTACAAATCTCGAGATATTGGATTCCTCATTTTGCAAGAATTTGGTAGAGATTCCATCATCTTTCTCACATCTTCAAAAACTCCAGGAGTTGTCGATGACTGGCTGCATTAACCTACAAATCATCCCACCTCACCTGAACTTGGCATCTCTTGAAAGTGTCACCATGGGAGGATGCTCAAAATTGAGAAATTTTCAAACTATATCAACGCACATCACAAGCCTCGATTTACAAGAGACAGAAGTCGAAGATGTGACTGCATCAATTAGCGTTTGCCCTCATCTTGAGGACCTCAATTTAAGCCGCAACGAAAAGCTCAAGAAAATCTCGCATCTCCCCACTAGTTTGACGTATATAAACCTAAGCTACACTGATATTAAAGAGATTCCAGATTGCATCAAAGCTCTAGATGCGCTATTCAACCTACGTGTTTATTCCTGCAGAAGACTCGCATCGTTGCGAGAGCTCCCTGGTTCCCTCATGTATCTATCCGCAGAAGATTGTGAATCATTAGAGACCGTATCTTTCGCTTGGAACTCTCCATCTGTGAAACTCAACTTCACCAACTGCTTCAAGTTGGGCGAACAAGCACGAAGATCAATCATCCGACAAACCGCTGGATATGGGAAGGCATGCCTACCAGGAAGAGAAGTGCCTGCAGAATTCGAACACAGAGCCAGAGGAAGTTCATTGACCATTCACGTCGATGGTAACAGAAGTCCATTGACGGCTCACCTCAACGGTAACAGAATTATTATGCCTTGCACTCAGGTTTGCCTCGTGGTTTCACCTAAACAGCAAATCGCAGAATATAAAGGCTCCATACGGTGTCGTGTAGTCAAAGATGACTTAGACCCCGTTGATATGGATGTTGTCTCAATGTCCAGCTACTCCATGTGTCGAAAAGAACATCTGTTTATATTTCCCTCTGAGTATTGCGACACGAGCAGAGAGATTGTGTTCGAGTTCGGCAGCGAATTCCACGACTTCGATGTTATTGAATGTGGTGTCCAGATCAAGCAAGAAATCTATGAATTACAAACAGACCAATCATCTCAAGAAGACGATGATAGTGTCACTAGTGGGGGCAATGATTCTGAGACCAGCCAAGTGTCTGAAAGCGACGAAGAAGACGATGACTCAAGGTATGAGATCGACAGCGAAGCATCTCAAGACTCACTCAACAGTGAACGTACAGATGAAATAGTCTGTGAATGGTTAGAAGACGAGAATCACGAAGTCGAAGAACATACAGATTGTTGGAGTTGGCTCCTCCTCTGCTTCGATTTCTTTGATATTGCGAGGAAAGTTCAGAAAAAAGAAGACGATAGAACCCAGAAGTGAGGACGTGGCCATTCTCCATTCGATTTGATGGTATATTCGATTTTTAATTAGACCAACCATTTCAAGAAGACGATGATAGTTTCACTAGTGAGGACAATGATTCTGATACCAGCGAAGCGTTTGAAGACCAAGTGTCTGAAAGCAACGACGAAGACGATGACTCGAGGTATGTGATCCAATCCCGAGAAGTATCTCAAGACACACTCAACAGTGAACGTACAGATTGCTGGAGTTGACTCCTCCTCTGCTTCGAAATTCTTTGATGTTGCGAATGCGAGGGAAGTTCGGAAGAACGATAGAACCCAGAAGTGAGGACGTGGCCATTTTGTGTAGCAGACGTGTACTCAAAGACTTGTTCTTTTTTTTTTTATTGGCAAACTTTCGTTAAATAAAACCCATCGTGTATTTCGTCCCAAAAAAAAAAAAATGTCTTATGCTGATTAAAGCTGTGGCTTATGCTATGCCAGTCTTCTCTATATTCTCTATGAATGTCTTTCAATTACCGAAAAAGCTCTGTTCTGACATAGATAGTATGTTATTACAATTCTGGTGGGGTTCTACAAATGGTCAGCGTAAAATGTCTTGGGTCTCCTGGAAGAAGTTGGGACATTCAAAATCTGCGGGTGGCTTAGGATTCCGGGATCTTCATAGATTCAATCAAGCATTGCTTGCTAACCAAGTCTGGAAAATTCTGCATAGACCAGCTAGCCTGGTCTACCGTGTTTTAAAAGCTAGATATTTTCGTCATACGACCTTCCTCAACGCTTCGAGGGGCACTCAACCTTCTTTTGGATGGCAATCCCTCTTATTTGGACGAGGTCTGTTACACCAAGGGTTACAATGGAGCATTGGGGATGGTGCAACGACCACACTCCAACATCACTGGTTGCCAACTAATCCACCCAGGGGGCCACGCCTTCTTCCATATACTAACCCTTTGCTTCCAGTAAACATTCTCTTTAATAGGGCTGGCACTGGTTGGGACATGGAGACTATTAAGGATTTGATTGAACAGGACGATCATTCTCTCATTTATAAGACTTTCCTTCCACCTACACCTACATCAGACTCCTATGTTTGGAACTACACAGCGAATGGAATTTACTCTGTTAAGTCGGGATACCATTTGGCAATGTCTTATCTCAGCGACATCGCACATACAGTTCCTCCTCTTCACAGTAACCCAATCTTAGCTAAGGAAATTTGGTGAGCCACTATTGCCCCTAAACTGCAGCATTTCTTTTGGCGAATTGCGTCTAACACTCTAGCAGCTAAAGAACTTTTACTACATCGTCACATTTTGGTGGACTCAGCATGTTCACGGTGTTGCTCGGCATCAGAAACCACCAATCACTTTTTTTTTTACTGTATGTACGCTATTCAGGTTTGGAGACTCTCTGGACTGCCGATGACTGCTTTATTCTGCCCCTCGGACAGTATGGACTCCAAACTCCTCTCTATTTTCTCATTTAAGTCTAGTAACTCTGTTCCTGAAGAAAAGAGATTCCTTCCTGCTTGGATTCTGTGGCGTCTATAGAAAAGTCGAAATGCTTTAGAATATGCTAACCACGACGTTACTCCTGAGGTTACAGTTCAACGTGCCTGTGAAGATGCCAAAGAATGGTTATCGGCAATCCAACAACCCTCAGATATGACCACTAGTTCAACTGTCCAACGTCCTTGTCAGGCTCATTGGGTGAGACCTCCTCAGGGATGGGTGAAATGTAACTACGATACCTCTTACAATCGTCAACACGATAAGGCTGGTATGGGTTGGATAATAAGAGATTCCACTGGACAATTTCTCCAGGCCGGTATGGGTAAGTTCGAGGGCCGACACACTATCGAAGAGGCAGAGGGATCGGCACTCTTATGGGCAATACAGGCGTGCCTAAGTACAGGCTTTACTAATGTAATCTTTGAAGGAGATAACTTCATCTTAAACTTAGCGGTCAACAAGACTTCGGCAAATGCTCGTCTGCAGCATCTATGTACAACAATCAATTGCTTCCAACGACACTTTTCTCAAGTCAGGTTTACATACCGCAACCGGGCATCGAACACCTGTGCTGATTTGCTTGCAAAACAAAGTATTCGATCTCCTCATGCTTGGGGATTATTTTCACAATGTCCTGTTTTTTTATGGTCTGTAT
>KE155591.1:43476-55447 GCA_000411075.1 Sisymbrium irio | reverse complement strand
CATGAATTATGTGAAAATAGTATTCGGTAGCCACTATAGAAAAAAAGAACTCCAGTTGAAATCTCTAGAACAAAGATGATGAAACAAATTATCATTATGCTAATGAAAAAAATCATAATGGTATACTTATTTGGATGTGATGATAGACTTATTTTAGTTTTGATAGTAGATTTATTTTAGTTTTTGATGTTAAACTTATTATGTGATAATAAATGACAGCGGCTGGAGGAAAAAATTGCAGGTCAAAAACCCTAGAACGAAAAAGATGAAACAAATTATAATTATGCCATTAATGAAAATATCACAATGGTATACTTATTTGGATGTGATGATAGATGTATTATTATATGGTGATAGATTTAATGGTGGTTTTATTATATGGTGATAGACTTATTTAAATAAACTATTGATTGTCATATACGTGATGTTAGATTTTGAATTTTTTTATTATTGATTTTATCGGTTTCAGAGAGTAACCATTCATCTTCTCCAATAGATTTTGTAGATTTCATTGGTAGAGAAAGTTTCCTTACGGTTTAAAATACCTAATACACATGTTCAAAAACTCAAAAAACAGATGAATTGTGTGACTAGAATACACTGTGACGGCTGGAGAAAAGAATGTAGATTGAAAACTCTAGAACAGATTACAATTATGCCATTAATCAAAATGTGTTGAACAATATACTTATTTGAATGTGATGGTAGATTTATTCTTATATGGCGATAGATTTATTAATGGTTGTAGATGTGATGATAAATTTTTGATTTTTTTGGGTTTTAGATTGTAATTGTTCATCTCGTAGATAAATTTAAAAGTGATGACAGATTTATTTGTTATGTGATATTATACTTATTCTCAAATGATGATAGACTTATTGATGTTTTGTTGTAATTTTATTTTATGTATAACATTAATATTAAAAAATGAAAGTAATATATGATCATAAAACAGGTTAAGAAATTGAATGAAAATAAACAGATTAATATTGTTAATGTTGTTACCTTAGCTAAAAATGTTTAATATGATATCAAATAGTCTTATCAATAAAAAAAATCAAATAGTTTTAGTAACAAAAAATCAAATAATCTTAATAAACGTTTAATATAATAATAAATAATTTTAATTTTCCAATTTTGAAAAAGTATATTCGTTTTAATTATGATAGATTTACGGTTTTAATGATGATAAACCTATATACTAATGATGATAGACTTATATAGAAACAGCGTTTGCATAAGAAATAAGTCATAAATATATAAATCTACCACTATATTCTATTTTCTCAGATAATTCTATCAACATAGTCCTAATAAGTATATCAACTTCAGCATGTTTGAGTAAAACTCGAAAGATTACATAAATCTATTGTAATAAGAAATAAGTCTACCACATCTTTTTTTATTTATTTCTTTTAACTGTATAAATATATTTATAAGTTTATCATCACTAAATATATATCTACCACAATATACATTCGTAAAAAAGTCTACTGTAAAAGAAAATAATTCTATTACTATAGTAAATATACAATCTGTATGTATCAAAATAAGTCTACCACCATTAAAATTAAATCTATCACTCTAGATTAAATCTACTATCAAATAAAAATAAATCTACCATTCAGATCAATAAGTCTGTCATTCCATAACTAAGTCTACCATTCCAAAACAAATCTATCATCATATTAAAAGTAAATCTACCATTCCCAAATATGTCTACCAAAATAAGTGTATATGTTCTCTAATAAGTCTATAACCTCAAAATAAATTTATCATCAAAAGAACGGTAAATTTATTCGGTTTTTCGCGGATTTTTGAGAAATTCATTAATGGTAGTTTTAATATTACAGTTTTTATCAACACATACAAAAAGGATAAAATATATACAAAATACTATTTAGTAATTACGCACTAATTGAATCATTTTCCAATTTTTGGAGACTACATTAGTAAATTTAATTCCCTAATTTTACGTATTAGCCACTTTATCGTACCAAAGGGGTGAGTTGGAGTCATTCCAATAACTTGGAGTAAAGCAAAAGTCATTCAAATGTGAAGCAAGCCGGTAGTTTCCTATAGACTTTTAAAAAAAAAACAAATCCTTTTTCTCAAAGTCAATGTGACTAATAGTATAGAGAAATGTCGTCTCTTCAAGAGGATAAAACAATTCCTCCACACACCGTTGATACGAGGAAGCTACTACCTTTTTTATTTATGCTTTTGTATCGCTTTAACAAAACACTTAACTTCAAAATATCTAATTTAATTTATCTCCAACTTCTCATTTCCCTTTGCCATCTCTCTCACAGGTCCTCTCTCATGGCGTCTCCTTCTTCCTTTAAACCTTGCAATTACAAATTCCATGTCTTCGCGAGCTTCCACGGGCCTGACGTCCGTAAAACACTTCTTAGCCACTTGCGCCAACAGTTTAAACGTAACGGTATCACCATGTTTGATGATCAAAAGATTGTGAGAAGCGAGGAGCTTGCTCCTTCACTCACAGAAGCTATAAGCAAATCGAGGATCTCCATAGTGATTCTCTCCAAGAAATATGCTTCTTCAAGATGGTGTTTGGATGAATTGGTAGAGATATTGGAGTGCAAAAGAACTATGGGACAGATAGTGATGACCATCTTCTACGGAGTGGATCCATCCCATGTACGGAAACAGACCGGGGACTTTGGGATCGCTTTCAGTAAAACTTGTCCACGTAAGAAGGATGAGGAAAGGCAGAAATGGAGCAGAGCTTTGAACGACGTGGGAAATATTGCTGGAGAAGACTTCTTAAGATGGTTTGTTTTCACGTAACCTTAGTTTTTATTTCTTAGGTTATTATATTAACTGACAATCTCCAGAGAAAAAAACATTTAATGGAATGGTTGATGATCAATAGGAGGAATTACGGATTCAAATGATGAAGGGAATGTTTTTGTTGAATGGTTATTTGATGGAAACAATGTTTTTTCCTTCGTCCTCTTTTGTTAGGGATAGTGAAGCCAAAATGATCGAGAAGATTGCAAGAGATGTTTCAAATAAACTAAATGCTACACCGTCTAAGGATTTTGATGGCATGGTTGGACTTGAAGCTCATTTTAGAGAGATGGAGTCTTTGCTAGATTTAGACAATGATGAAGTTAAGATGGTTGCAATCTCTGGTCCTGCAGGCATTGGTAAGACTACCATTGCCAGAGCTTTGCAAAGTCAATTGTCTGATACGTTTCAGCTTACTTGTTTTGTGGAAAATCTTAGGGGAAGCTATCATAGTGGTCTTGACGAGTTGCGTTTACAAGAACAGTTTCTTTCAAAAGTTTTGAACCAGGATGGTATTAGGATATGCCATGCAGGTGTGATAGAAGAAAGGCTATGCAAGCAGAGAGTGCTTATCATTATTGATGATGTGAACCATATAAGGCAATTAGAGGCGTTAGCAAATGAAACTACATGGTTTGGTCCTGGAAGTAGGATTGTAGTTACCACAGAAAACAAAGAGCTTCTGCAGCAACATGATATAAGCAATACGTACCATGTGAGGTTTCCATCTAGTAGAGAAGCACTTGAGATCCTTTGTAGATATGCTTTCAGACAAAGCTATCCACACGGTGGTTTTAAAGAGCTTGCATTAAAAGTAACACAGCTTTGTGGTATGCTTCCGTTAGCTTTACGTGTGGTGGGTTTGTCTCTTCGTGGGAAGAAGGACGAGGAATGGGAAGATATAATGAGCAGGCTAGAAACTATTCTAGATCGAGATATCGCAGATGTGCTAAGGGTCAGCTATGAAAATTTAGATGACAATGATCAAATGCTGTTTCTCCACATTGCAGTCTTTTTCAACAACAAAGATGATGATCTTGTGAGAGCTATGTTCGCTGACGATACATTTTTGGATGTCAAACGCGGTCTGAAGATCCTAGTGAATAGATCTCTCATAGAGTTGGATAAAAATGGGGAAAGAATAGAGATGCAAAAATTACTACAGCAAATGGCTAGACAAGTCATTCGTAAACAAGAGCCTTGGAAACGCCAAATCTTAATGGATGCTCATGAGATTTGTGATGTCCTCGAAAATGAAACAGTATGTTCTCTTTAGATCATACTTACTTGAAACAAGATGCTAGCTACCACTACTAACAATGTCTTTTTGTTTGGAATATTTTGTTAAGGGTACTAGAGCTGTGTCCGGCATATCGTTTGATATATCAAGAATCGATGAAGTATCTATCAGCGAGAAAGCTTTTAAAAGAATGTCTGATCTGAGATTCCTCAGAGTGTTTAAAAGTAAAGACGATGGGAATGATAGAATGCATATACCAGAGGGGGTGGAGTTTCCACGTCGTCTAAGGTTACTAGATTGGAATGCATACCCGAGCAAGAGTCTTCCTCCTACATTTCATCCTAAATATCTCGTGGAACTCAATATGCAGAGAAGCCAGCTCGAATACCTCTGGAAAGGAACTCAGGTTAGTGTTGTACTTTACAAAATATATGGATATGCAGTAGATAATCAATAAAGTTACATTTCTCTCTGTTTGTTGTGTGGTTTTTCAACATTCAGAAGCTTACAAATCTGAAGAAGATGGTCTTGTGCGATTCTTACCATTTGAAGGAACTCCCCGATCTTTCAAATGCTAGAAATCTCAAAGAACTGGATCTGAAATTTTGCAAGAGTTTGGTAGAGATTCCATCATCTTTCTCACATCTTCAGAAACTACAGACGTTGTCGATGACTGGCTGCATAAACCTACAAGTCATCCCAGGAAACCTGAATTTGGCATCTCTTGAAACAATCAACATGTTAGCATGCACAAAATTGAGAAATTTTCAAACTATATCAACGCATATCACAAGCCACAATTTACAAGAGACAGAGGTCGAAGATGTGTCTGCATCAATTAGCCTTTGCCCTCATATAGAGACCCTCAATATAAGCTACAATGAAAAGCTGAAGAACATCTCACATCTCCCGACTAGTTTGACAAATCTAAACCTAAGCTACTCAGATATTAGAGAGATTCCAGACTGCATCAAAGCTCTAGATGCGCTATACATGCTAAGTGTTTCTTCCTGCAGAAGACTCGCATCGTTGCCAGAGCTCCCTGGTTCCCTCTTGTATCTATTTGCAGAAGATTGTGAATCACTAGAGACGGTATCTTTCGCTTTGAACTCTCCATCTGCGCAACTCAACTTCACCAACTGCTTCAAATTGGGAGAACAAGCACGAAGATCAATCATCCGACAAACCGCTGGATATGGGAAAGCATGCCTACCAGGAAGAGAAGTGCCTGCAGAGTTCGATCACCGAGCCAGTGGAAGTTCATTGACCATTCATCTTGATGTTAACAGAAGTTCATTGACCATTCATAACGATGGTAACAGACTTCTAGTGCCTTGCACCAGTTTTCAGGTTTGCCTCGTGGTTTCACCTAAACACCAAATAGCAGAATATAAAGATTCCATACGGTGCCGTGTTGTCAAAGACAACTCAGACCCCGTTGATATGGATGTTGTCTCAATATTCAGTCACTCAAGATGTCGAAAGGAACATTTATTTATATTTCCTGTTGAGTATTGCAACACAAGCAGAGAGATTATGTTCGAGTTCGGCAGCGAATTTCACGACTTCGACGTTATTGAATGTGGTGTCCAGATCAAGCAAGAGATCTATGAATTTGAACTAGACCAACCATCTCAAGACGACGATGATAGTGTCACTAGTGAGGGGAATGATTCTGAGACCAGCGAAGCATTTGAAGACCAAGTGTCTGAAAGCAACGACATAGACGATGACTCGAGGTATGCAATCCAACCCCGTGAAGCATCTCAAGACTTACTCAACAGTGAACATACAGATTGTTGGAGTTGGCTCCTCCTCTGCTTCAAATTCTTTGATATTGCGAGTGCGAGGGAAGTTTGGAAGAACAATAGAACCCACAAGTGAGGACGTGGCCATTGATTTACATGTTGTAGGTTAGGCCTAAACGCATTGAGTAGCGCTACACAGACACATTTGACTCTTTCTAAAGCCACAAAAAAAAAAAGAAAAACAGAAAAAAACCATTGTGTGTTAATATGTCAAAATCATTTGATTTTTTTTCTTTCAGACTTTAAGCATTTGATATTTTGATAACTAGAGTTTGTAGATTTGGAGAGTTATCTAGCACAAGAGACAATCCTTTCCATCCTTTTTTGTCGCTCTCAAAAGTTAGATTAATGATTTTTTTGAAAACCGACATGTAATCGCAGCAGAATAAACACAAATGATTTCATAATCGCAACCAGGACACATGTGTAGAAATGAAACAAATGGTAGCCAGAAACTAATAACAATCAGTCGTAGCAGAATGACCTCAAGAGTCTAGAGAATCGGGAGTCAGTTGAAGGTTTCAACGTTGTGTAACCCTCAAGATTCAAGGGTATGGGGCCGTATGGCAAGTGTAGCTCCAAGCAGTTGTG
The DNA here is from genome assembly GCA_000411075.1 of Sisymbrium irio. Taxonomy (NCBI): domain Eukaryota; kingdom Viridiplantae; phylum Streptophyta; class Magnoliopsida; order Brassicales; family Brassicaceae; genus Sisymbrium; species Sisymbrium irio. The sequence continues at coordinate 48,994 of KE155591.1, read as the reverse complement.
TTCGAATGAAGTGCCAATCCAACAGTTAACAATAGATGTTTCATTGTCGTCATCTAAAGAGAGTCTATGGGACAAATGTTCTAAAACAGAATCACTGTTTTCTCCATGATATCTGCGAAGCTATTATTACTTAGGTAAAGACAGAATTTTGCCAAAAATCGTATATGTGGCAAACTGCTGATAGAATTTCTACAACCTAAACAGGTTCGAAAATCGACCCTTTTTCCGTTTACAAATATAAGGTTATAACCACAAATAATAAGACAATATCATATGCAGCATTTACTAAGTTGTTATTCAATCATAGATGTTAAAAACCTAATTTAAGAACATCTCCATTGGTTCAGATACTCATTTGAGGATGAAGTATAATATAATAATAACATTTATAATAGATTAAATTATGTTATTAAAATTAAATTGTAAATAGAAAATAAACCAATTATAATTAAACACCTGTCAATACTATTTCTCAAAATATCCCAAATGAGATATTTTTTCAGTATCACCTCTCTCCTCATTTATATTTTTTTCATTTATTTTTAATTTCCAAAACCCCATCTAAATACATTGATGGAAGTGCTCTAACAAGATTCTTACAATTTTATGTGAACAAGATTCTTACAATTTTATGTGGGTAAATTCTAAAAAATTTATAATATACGTTGTGTATTTCTTTTTAATAATTTACTCATAAAATCTATTAAAATTTTGAAATTACTTTATTTCCAAAAAATATAAAAAACTTAATAAATAAACCCAAGAGAAATTACGAAGCCCACACTGATCGTTACTTCTCTTGTCCTCGTTGGAAAAAAAAAACCTTTTACATTTTAACTAATAAAAAAAAATTACTCAGAAGAGGGATCAGATGGTATAACAAATGAGAGCGCTCAATTGTCGTATTAAAAAGGCGGAGCGGAACGCTCTTCTCGCATAAAACAGCGAGAATTAACCACTCCTCATTTCCCCTTTAACTTGCCTGAAGGATCATGTTTTTACTATTACCCACCTCTAATCCTTTTATACCCAACTAATACCTTCCCCAACTTCACTTCTTACCGATGTGGGACATTTCTCAACTTCTCTCTGTCTTCACTAAATAATAAAAACCCTAATTAAACCGAGAAATTTTCAAAATCTCGAGTATGACTACAACGACAACGATCTCTCAGCATGATTTTTACAGTGATGGAGACTCCGAAACTTCCATTTCGGTATCTGTTATTGAGGTAAATTAAATCTCTCACTTGTGAACAAATGTTACGGTGTTTTTTGGTTTGTGACTTTTGCTTTGTGTTTGTGTGTAGAATATGAAGGAAGAGTACGGTTTGTTTGTTTGGCCTTGTAGCGTTATCCTTGCTGAGTATGTTTGGCAACAGAGATCTCGAGTTCGTGGCTCTGCAATCCTCGAGGTAAAGCAAACCAATAGAGATTGTGTTAATGTTTTGCTGTTTTTAAGTTTTTTGATTTTTGCTCATTACAGAATTGAGATTATGTGTGATTGTGTTCTGTCTTTGTGTTTGAGCTAATGAATGTCTTTTTTGGGTACTTTTGACTTTTGTACTTTTTGTCTTAATTTAAGACTTGTGTGGTTTTAATTTTGCAGTTAGGAGCTGGCACTTCCTTGCCTGGTTTAGTAGCTGCGAAAGTTGGAGCTAATGTCACCCTTACAGATGACTCAAGTAAAACAGAGGTTTGAAAGTTTGGTAATAACCTTTTACTCATTTGGTTAAATTATGAGTTTATTATTAATTTTTTACCATACGTGATGATACATGTGCAGGTTTTGGAGAATATGAGAAGAGTTTGTGAGCTTAACAAGCTCAACTGTAATGTAATGTATACCATTTTTTCACTTTAACTTAACAGTAACGCTCCTATGCGTATATGTTTGTGTTGTTTACCCGGTGTTTCCTGGGGTTTGGATTACTATTTTTGTTAGTCCTTTAGCTCATTCATTTAAAAGTAACTTGTGGTTTGTCTATTGCAGGTAATGGGTCTCACTTGGGGAGTGTGGGATGCAACGATATTTGATCTGCGGCCTAACATTATACTTGGAGCTGATGTTTTATATGATTCTAGTGGTTAGTCCATCTGTTTTTTTCTCTCTGTTGGCCTCCCTTTTTACCCGTGTTGGAGTCTGAGTTCTCGTAGTATATTCTTAGTTGGAGTTGAAATGTGAATACCGTACCTTTGTTTTGTATAGCGTTTGATGATCTATTTGCCACCGTCTCGTTTCTTCTTCGAAGTTATCCAGATGCAGTTTTTATCACGACATATCATAACCGGAGGTACACAACTTGTTCTTCATCCTAGTCATCTAGCATATCTGCAAAAGACTAGGATACCGATTTTTGTCTGGATTTTCTTACTGCAGTGGACATCATCTAATCGAGTTCCTGATGGTGAAATGGGGTCTAAAGTGCGTTAAACTAATGGATGGCTTCTCATTTATGCCATCTCGCAAGGCATCTTTACTAAGCGGCAACATTCAGCTGGTTGAGATCGTATTGAGCTCTGAAAAATCACCAGTCTAAGGCTGGAAATAAGAGCCACAGGTCAAAGGTACTAACATTTACCACATTATATGATAATTCCTAGTTAAATCTACTTTATAGTTTATATGGGATTAAGGTTAATCAAGCGCATAACTCTTTTGCATAAAATTAAATATCTCTACTTAGAAGATCAACCAAGAGCTTAGCTGAAAATTTTACATTTTCTCTCTTATAGAATCAAACATCTCAAATTATCAATATACCCTTTGTTTTCTTCAGATAATCACTGTTTTTGATGTCCATATCAAGCGAAGCATTGTTAATGAAGATATTAGCTTCAATCATACTTGAGATTGAGAACCTTACAGGAGAAAAGATCACAGATAAGGTTGAATTGGTGCCTAACAATACATCTTCACGACCAGTTTACAACAATTGTCTTTGTCGTTGCTCAGGTCCATTGTTCTTAAGGACCACAAGCGCACCAAACACATTCGTTTGTTCATATTATTGTTTCAAAGGTGCACATGACAATATCAGTGTTTGATGGTGTGGTAATGTTCAAGTTTGGAACTCATTTACTAGATTGTTGTTTCTGGCTTTCTCTGTTTTTTTTTTTAAAGTGCTTCCATTATTGATTGTTGTTGTGACGAGTATTGACCAATTTATAAATTGGGTTGATAACCATTAAAAGATTATAACATGATATAATTAACCGTACGTGTGTACTTGATGTTTGTTTATGGCATGATAGTATGATACCTTGAGTCTTTGTTTATGTACTTACTTATTACAAACTTTATAAAGCTGTAGATTACTAGATTGTCAACATAATTTTCGTAGTACGAAACAAGAAGACAAAGAACCTCATCGATTGCGTGCTAAATTGACCAAGATTAGAATCAGAAATAAAACCGCAACAAACGTAGAGAGACGAGTGTAATTTTAACGTTCCTTCCTTTCAGACACATTGGAGATTAAGAAAACTTCAGAGAGATGTACAAAAACGAGCTCCAACTCATCAAAATCAAAATTACTTCTAACGATCATCATGTTCATGCAAAATCTGATTCGAGCTAATTCTCTAATGGCGATCGACGTATTAAAATCCGATAAAAGCTTACACACCTCCATTCATCATTCCCAATCCCGAGTCCAAGATCTCACTTTACCTTCTCTTTTGGATTTAGATTCATCTTCTTCCTCATCGTGTGATCCTCAACAAACACCGCTCGTGGAATAAACACAGGGTTTAACAGACCTGAAGAGATCTCTCAAGAGTTTTCAGTGGCTGAAGCAATGATTCTTAGACGAGCAGACTCTTGGCTCTGTTCTTTCCTTCTCCAGAACGCCCGTCTCCACCAAACTTCAAAGCCTCTCTGGATGTTAGGACAGTCTTCATTTGAGTTCAAGAACCGATCAAACCAAGCTAAGAAAAACTCTTGTTGCCAAGCAAGAGGAAGAGTGAGAATGGTATTGCTTAAACCATCCTCAATTAAATACCGATCAAGCCCTTTCGAAGCTCTCCTCATCCACGCAAAATCATCATAGAAAGGTGTCAACCAGTTCCTCAGCAACAAACACCTCACTTCCTTTGGTGTCAGAATCTGTCCCTTTCCAATCCCAACAAAGATCCTCGCTGTCACTCTGCTAATCTCAAACCTGTGAACAACAGGTACCTTACCATGCACGTCGGATAGCTCAGAGAGAGAAGCCCACATCACAAGAAAATCCTCTGCGATCTGCCTATCTATCAAAATATCCAAAATCCAATGCAGATTATCCGCTTGTCTTGCAATCTGATCAACATTCTCCAAATCAGACTCAGCTGCTTGTAGAAACTGACGCTTAAGCTTATGCAAACACCCGTCACAAGCCAAATACAAGGACTCTTTCCTAAGATCATTTCCAGACGAGTTCTCTCTAAGCATTTTGGAAACAAGTGTCTTCATGTCACGCCTCGCTTTCTCGTCTTTCCCCTCGAGAACTATATGCAAAAGATTCAAAAGCACCTCATCATTACTCCCACCATTACCTCCACTACTCCCATTGCTAGCTTCAACAGAAACCCTTCTCAAAACCTCAGTTGCTCCTACGTTCTCAAGGTGTAGCTCAGACAACAAAGAAGCAATCCTGTACTCTTCATCTTCCGACCAAGGCGCTGCTTCCAAGTACTCAAGACACGACAGTACTCCAGCATCAAACCCAATTGCTGCTGAAACCTGAGTAAACAACAGAGGAGACATCAACAAAAAAAGTTTAAATCTTTATAAACGAAACAGCTAAAGTTTGAGTCTTTTGTGACAATACCTTCAAGATACCAAGAACCCTAGAAACGTCATGTCTCATCATCTTCTTCCTAAGATCCCTACAGTACATGAGCATCAACGTCTCGATATAAACCTCAACGTCATCACAATCTGAGATCTCAACAATGTAAGGAGAAGACGAAGGAGGAAGCAGCTGCTGCTGCTGCTTCGACCATCGATCAGACAACTTCATAGCGAAAAACCTACTGTGAGCTACAAGTATCGGTCTATGCACACACATCGTGATGCTTATCCCATCTTTAGAGCTCAGTGTCAGCTTCACGTCACTCGAAGTCGGGTCGTTAAACTGATTCCCGGGGCTCCGACTCACAAGAAGATCCGAAATCCGTTGCATTGCAAGCGCTTGCTTATCTTGAGCTGAGATTACAAGATGATGACTCCCGTTCGTCGTCGTCCTCGCCGCCAAAGCCGCCGCCGACGAAGAAGACGAAGAAGAAGAAGAAGGAAGCAAGCCGTTCTGGATCTGAACAGGGACTCTCCCTACTACGGTGTCAGCTTCGCTTGCCATCATCTCGAATAGCGTCGGACTTGATCGCGTCTTGTCTAGCATCGCCGGAGGTGGAGGAGGTGGTGACATCGGATTCAGAAGTCCCGCCGTTAAAGCTGAGTTGAACTTCGTGAAGCTCGACGGAAACGAAGAGTCACGCGGCGAGCTGTAACCGTTCGCCGTCGTCGTCGTCGTCGTCG
>KE155591.1:30312-43312 GCA_000411075.1 Sisymbrium irio | reverse complement strand
ACCGGTCGCCGGTTCGGGTCGGGTCGGGTCGGGTCAAGATTCGGGTTCAAACGAGAGAGACTGGTGTTGATGATATCACTGCAGAAGAAGAACCGTTGAGGAGAAGACGGAAACCGGGTTAGACCCGGAGTAAACGGAGCCTGACCCGTAAACCCGAGAATTTTAAAGGTGGTTGTTTGAGTCTCGTGAGTGTAATATTGATGCCATGAGGGCTTTCGACAGTGCCAGAAATGATAAATGCGCAACGCTTAGAATTTAGTGCAGATTGTTTTTATTATAACATTTTTTATATTATTATATTACTTTCTGTGGTTTTTATCGTTATCGCTGTGGATATATTTGGGCTTTGGTATTAACAAAAGATGCTTGTTGTTTCTCGATATTAATCATTATCCCATTAATTAAAAATCTCAAATTATGTAATGCTATTCTCTAATTTGTTACTTTCTTAAAAGAAGAAAAAGGATGTAACTAAATTGATAAAGAAATGTAAATACGGATTTGGAGAGGCGAAAAATGTAAATTGGTTTGCTTTGTCGAGAAGCGAGTGAAATATTCAACGAAATTTTTGTTTTGTAGTGTGGGCCCAAGCCCAAATGACTCGTGAGCCACGACAGTGTGATGGCGATTTCTGTTTTGGAGGTTGTTAAGCGTGGAGACCATCATCATTCACTAACGCTATTATCAAACTTTTTTGTTTTATTCCATCTCATAATCCTTTGTTGTTAGATTTAATCATATTATATTTTTTGATAATGATTGGATATAAATCGACTTAAAAAGTTCTTGATCATTAACTATCAATGTATGAATCAAGGAAAAGGAACAAACACAGTATAGGGATAGCTGATAAATGATAACAAACCAAAGAATTTATCTCTCACTTTAGGGATTTAACTTACCTTATGTTTTACTTTTCTGAAAAAATGTTTGTAACTTGTAAATATGTAGTTCAGTGTGCACTTTCTTTTTTGAAAATATTAAATTTATTCCATCGGAAAAACTGGTTTATAATAAAAATAATAGTATGAATATTGTTGTAGAAAAAAAAATTCAAAAAGAAAGATTCTTGTATGAGTTTACAAAGAGTATAAATAGCTGATTTTTTCTAGATTCTTGAAGCAAATCAGGCATACAACGCGTCCTCAAAGCCCGCAGCTCTCATTGATTTGATAGAGGTGATTTTGTTGCGAACTTACCTATCGATAGCTTGTATAAGAGTAGCTGGAGAGTGAGCAGGTCCACTAATCACTATGTTTCCGTCTGTTTCTCTTTCCATATCGAGTGGATTGCATCTTTGAAAGTGTAGCAGTACAAGAACAGTTCGGCACTGTCTATAAAATACAGGTGGTGTCAGCTTGGTTATTCCATTGAAACAAGTGATCTCCAGTTGATAGCCTCCCGTGAACAGAAAACCATGTTAAACACACAGTGTTTTGGAGTTGCAAAACAGAACCAGATTTCACGTTTCTTTCGAACTATTGGTTTGTAATATGGTTTGAACATTGAGTGTATAGTCAAGCATAAAAGCCCATATCTTACGGCCTATTTTTATTCAAATGGCTACTGGGTTCTTATAACGTGTGGCCCAATTTAATTATGTGATGATATGCGTTTCCTCGACCGAATAAAGTAACTTTTATACATCAGAAGGTAGAGTTTGATTATAGATAAGATTTAACAAAATAAAAAATAATAATAATGTGAAGAAAAAAGACAAGAAATTGAGCTTTTTCTTTTTCTATAGGACACAGGTGAAATTAACAACGAACATTACAGATTTTTAAAAATAATATGTCAGGTCATATTTTAAAATTTACATGTTTGGTGGGCGATAGAAATAAAGTTTGATGAAAAAGTAATTTGTCACTTTGCGTAGACAGCCAGTTAAGATAATCGATTCCACTAAACCTATATTAACTATATAACTTTATAAGTAGAGATCCTATCTTATAGTGATAGTTGACAAAAAAATATATCTATTACATTAGAAAAGTTTTGACAAACGACATAAATTTCTTCAATAGCTTCTTTTAATAACCAAAATTTAAAATATATTTTATGATATATATATGTTAACTTTCCCTATTTTTTTTCGTAGATGCAAATCTGTTTCAGCTTATATATGCATAAATCTATAATATTTACGTAATTTTAAAACAAAAAGACATAAGTTAAAAACATATATTTATTGGAACGGAAAAAAGTACAAAAGAGTGACGTGAATGGAAAGCACGTTAGTTTGCCTGGTAGAAGGAGAGACAATAGATTCGCTGCTTCAGGTCTTGTATAGCTGTCTCTGTACTATTTCAGTGACTCTTTCTTTTTCAACTATTTGTTATTGAAAATGTTATTATGTATATACCAGTTTACATGATAAAATATACATAAAATCCAATTTAAAATTATAATTGGAGACTGCATAATTAGATAAACAGATCTACAAAAATACATATATATGGTCATTTTAGTGGTTTTATTTTATCTCCCTAACTTTGTTATCAAATAGAGAATTAGCTTTTTATTTACACGTTTTATTGTATTTAAATAGTACTGTAACAGCTATTTTCATTTTTTTTAAAAAAATATTTGAAAACCCACTTGAAAATAAATAGCATTGAATAAATATTATATGTTGCCAAAACAAATATTATATATTCACAATTTACCGTTCCATTTTCATTATATTGCCATTAATTCTTTTAGAGTGTTTTAATATGATATGTACTTCCATTTTTCTAATATGCTTTTCATTTTAAAAACAAACCAATATGTTACATATCAATTAACAGAAAATAATATGTTACAACCTACGTTCAAAGGAAAATAATATGTTACATATATAGGTCCTTCAACTACTAATATTAGATGTGTGAAAGTGTCCCTCACCAAACATAAAATGCGTGTCCACACAGGCAAAGTGTACGGTCTGACAAATACGGATGATAAAATATTATGAATAAATTTGACGACCAGTAGGATTTTTTTTTTTTTTTTGACATCCAGTAGGAATTATTACTTTCATATTTTTTTCATTTTCTTCATAACGAAAAAGGAAAAAGAAAAGGCATTCAGAAAAGAAAAAGCCACGTGGTCCAAGTCAGTCTACATGACCAATCATTAACATAGTGTGACTTGTTCACATTTGAGAAATTAATTACAAAAGTAATAAAATAACAACAAAGAGCTCAATTTTATTTCATTTTCGAATAGATCAATTTTTTTGTTAAAAATTAGAACAACCACAAAAATTAAGAGTGTTTCGTATGAATAAAATAAACCAAAATATATCTGAGAATATAGACAAAAAAATGATCTAACAATCAAATGAGTTTTAATCCGGTTAACTCTAGAATAAGTTGTAATTGTATTGATTTGATATACAAGAAGACAAGTATATTGGGATACTTTAGTTATGGTTTAGCTGGTTGTTTAAAATAATTAGTTTGATTAGTTGGTCGCTTACTGACAAAACGACAGTCTCTGACATGCAAAACTGGAATGAACTTTGGAGTTTTCCTTTGAATTAGCAGACAAGTTTCAAGTTAAAGATGTTTAACTCTACTTTTAAAACTTAAAGCAAAATTCTTGTAGTATATATTATTATTATTTTTTATTTGTTTACTGTCCCCTTTCATGCCATAGTTTAAATCCTGCAAAGCATCTTGCCCCTACAGTAATCTCCGTACATAAAATACATATATACACAACAAATTCTTAATACGTATAGTAAATTTACTTGTACCTTGAGATAATACAACAATGCCTACCATGTTTTAACAGTTTACAAAAAATATTCGAATATTTGTTCAAGCCAGGGATGATTATTTGGAAATATTATCAATCTGTAAATTTGCAATTGACGGTTTCAAAATTAAAAATTAGATTTTTTTTTTTTTTACTTTAAAGGTAAAATTAGATTGGTCAGTATGAACTAATAAAACATACGAGAGTAACTCAGGGATGTATAATCCAATCCAGAAGGAGTATATATATCACTACTAGCTAATAACTCGTCGGCTAGTAAAGGAGCAGAAGTTGTTTCTAATAAGTTTGAAGTTTGAAACTATTATATGTGGTTGTAAATTATTTACTTTTCCCCACATTTTAGAGAGTTTTGATATTCTTCATGAAGATTGAAAAAAACAAGTTAACAAAAGAAATTATTAAGCTAATGCATGATACATGGATCAAACGTGTACGTACACGCATCAACGCGAACGTTAAATCTTTGGGTGTAGTTGTCACGGTAGAGAGACTGCATAAACGTTTAATTATTTTCTGAACTCTGCTCTTAAGTAGCACACTAAGTCCCTAACCAAATGAATTTAATTTCATATTAGAATGTTTCTCTCTTTAGTATTTTGAATTTGTTCTTGTACCTTTTCCTTGATTTTCTTAAACTGATTTCGTTGTTAAATTAATTGTCCAGACAAAAGGGATTAATCTTGTTGGCTGGATTTAGCTGGCTTAACTGTTAATATATCTTTACTAACGCCAAAAACTGACAGTTAGCGACACTTTTTAATTATTACCTTAACCATTCTTTCCATATATAATAGTATATATAAACATGAGTGTGTGTTAAACTTGATCTACTTAAAACGTATGTGGGAGACAAGTAGCCTGCTGATTTTTGTACTCCTCACACCTTTTACCACGTGGTGGACTAAATTTTTCCAAAGTACATTATACATGTTGACAAAGCAACTACTGGATTAAACATATAAATCCAATCAATTAGGAATTTTATATCCAGTGAAATATTGGTCAAGTTACATACAAACTTATATATTTGCGTGTGTGTATGTATGTGTGTGTTAATTTATATAGTTGCAAAAAGTGTTAAATGGCAGAATGTGAACTGTTGGAGGAGAAGATGGAGAGGGTGTGAGGTGGGTCAGTGCTGCTTTGGCTCTTTCATACATTTTAGTCAGATACCCATATGACTCCTTCTCTAGAAATAGATCCCCAAATATTCTTGGTTAGGTAAATTAATATTGTATTCTAGAAGTATATTAGACAAACGGAATCAAAATCGAACTTGAAGAGCTGCAAGGACTTTTCTACTTAGTTAATCTTAGGTCATAATAATTCTTACCAAAAGTCAATAAGTGAAGATTATGATAGCAAATGAAGAATATGAAGAAAACATTGATTTGAATTCAAAGTTCATCAATAATCTCTTGTAGTTATCATTATGATATCCAATAACCGAATTTGATAAATACATTTACGCCTTGTTCATGCCAAAATGTAACAACCAATTAAGATTTTCTGGTACAATATATAGAATACAATTGCAGTTTTGATTCTGTATGTTTCGTAAGTTACACTGATATGGAAATGATCCTATTTCCATAGTTCGTAACCTTTTAAACAAAACTCTTTCATACAAAATAATGAAATATTCTATTTTCATGGTAACCAAAAACAATTCTGTAAAGCAGAAATATAAATGCATATATATAGTATGCATATTGCAATAGAGGTGTAGACAAATTGGAATGAAATGAACCTAACGATCTGCCTTTACCTCAATTATCTGTCGTATTTCCGGATTTACCTTAATACTTTATAATTATCTAAAAAGAAGATTGAAAGTTGCCTGGTTTCAGTAGTCAAGCGGCAGACGATTTTCACCATTGTTCTTACCATTCGATCAGGTCAAGACTTTTTTGGTTAAAATAATTTTCCAACTCAACAAGATTTCCATACCGAATAGTCGAAACAGAGTTACTAAATTAGTAATTTATAAAAATGAAAATTTCAAATTTAGGTACAGTATCACATCATACTTCATGAAAACCCTTACAAATACACATAATTAATACTTCAGTGAAAACCACAAAACGAACAAGTCAATTTTAAACATATTATCTTGGTTATCAAGAAACCGTTTATAATCTCTCACTTATTTCTTTTCTGCACATTCCAATATCCCTTCATTTTTGGGCTCAATATTTAATATATGCTAATAATTAATTCGTAAAATGGATTAACTTTATTAAGAATCTGACTAGTTTGGGTTCTAAGCAAAGATCAATTCTTAGAGTGGAGTGGCAGACTAAAACAATGAAATTGTATTTAATCTTTGTTTGGTAATATTCATTATGTATATTCATGGTGGGTGCTAGAAAATTACTCCATTGTATATTGTACTTCTTTTCTGTATCTGACATTCATATACTGTATGTTGCATGAGTTTATTTTAACGTTTTTGATATATATATAGATCCAACGTAGTTGGAAACTTAAACCTAATGCTTTCAGAAATACATGCAAGCTAATATCACGAAACTTTTATAATATCTGGCATGCAGAAGAAAGAAAACTCTAATTTTTATATAGGAACAAAACAAGTCATTTAGTCTTATATATTATAATCAAAAGAAACATCATCACCATTCACCACATTCCTCGCTATATCCTTCATATCCTCCTTCATCAAGCAAAAATAATTAAATACGAAAGAAAAAACACGCCAAATGAAAACACATTATTGACTATTATATACATCTACACACCCAACTATATATAAATCCAACCCTCTCCATCTTTTTCATCACAATCCAAAACCCTCTCTCTCTCTCTCTCTCGCTTGTTCCTCTTCTCTCTCTCTTTGGTACAGTTTCTCTCTCTAAAAGCTAGTCAATGGGTTTTCCGGTGGGCTACTCCGAGCTCCTTCTCCCAAAAATCTTCCTTCATGTACTCACTTTCTTAGGTCTGATACGAAAACTAATATCTACACTCTTCTGGTTCATTGGTCTACCCGATTTCTTGGAACCCGACCAGGTTTCATCTTCATGGCCCGAGCCACCACCAAACTCCACCACCTCAAGCAACCAAGAATCCAGCTCGTACTCAGCAGCGATGCTAGCCGGAGAGATCTTGCCCGTTGTCAGATTCTCGGATCTAAACCGACCCGAATCCGAATGTTGTGCAGTGTGTCTCTACGACTTCGAAAACGACGATGAGATCCGACGGCTGACAAACTGCAGTCATATATTCCATAAAGGATGTTTGGACCGTTGGATGATGGATTATAATCAGATGACGTGTCCGCTTTGTCGTTCGCAGTTTATACCTGATGATCTTCAAATGGCGTTCAATCAAAAGCTTTGGTCTGAATCTAATGAACTTCTTGCTGAATCATCTTAGGACATAGCTCTTTTCTCTCTCTCTTGAAATGGTAGTATAAAGTTTATTTAATTTTTTTTAGTACTTTATTGTTTAGTATTGTATTTGGTGGCTGATGGATGTAAATAAAAAAAATTAGGTAGTGGTTACAGGCTAGTGAGAAAAGAAAAAAAAAAGAAGAAGAAATTTGTATCATCAATTCAGAAAAGGGGATTAAAATTTTGAGTTATTATAAATTTGTACACTCTTTTTCCTGTTACTGAATGAAAATGTATTTACTCGTTTACAGATTTTTTTGTTGTTGTTGATCTAACTTTCATTGATAAAGTCTGTATAGATACAAAACCGACGAAAATAGCTAACATTTTCAATAAAAAATATTGACAAAAAAACATATTTTGTTAACTTATTAACAGGCCAGTTGATAAATTTGTTATTTTTAAATATTACCTATGTTATTAAAAATTGTCACAAAAACTCAAAAAACTTCCAAAGTACCATTTCATAGACTACTATCCCAATTATTTATATATATAGTTTTATAGTGTGTTGTGTATGGTTTATTTGGAAATGTCTGTAATAATAAAAAAATGGTCCCAATCCATTTTTCTCACTACAAGTTGTAATTTGTAAACAACTCATTAAAATAATTTAAAATATAGCAAGAATTGAAGCAAATTATGAGGTTTTCAGAACCATTCACAGATAAAAGACTCATGAGGAGGCTTATCTCCTTTTGAGGGTCATAAGGCATGAGATCAGGTGGTTCGCGAAATAGATGAACTGTTCTAAGGATTACATTAGAGATTTGCGAAACCGAAGAAGGATAATGCAAGGAAACAACGATGAAGGCTATGTGTTTTCCAATCCTAAATTCAAGTGACCAATATAGGCAATGAAGTGCATAAATTTATTGCACTGACACGATCATGATGAAAGAAACACCCAGAAGAGTACCTTTAAACGGATAATTATTTTCTTCATTTACTTTGTCTCATAATTTTCTGCTCTTAAATATGAAAGAATTTGGGTCGCTTTATACTTGAATTAGGACTATTGCTTTTTACTATTTTTGTAGAATTTACGATGAGCTGAAAGACCGATTAAACTTTTGCAATTTTAATCATTGGGAATTAGGAGCGAGATAACAAAAACAAATCAATGGAAATTAATAGACTTTGACGAGTTTCCTACAAAGAGTATGAAAGCAGAGCGTGACACGAAGAAGCTTCGCATGTGTTAAAAACTTTGGAATATGTTATGCTGTCGCCACGTGGCATACGTGGACTTGTCTGTGCGTGTGCTTAATTTTATTTCTAAACCAATACTACGAGCCCACACGCTTCTAATCATTTTAGTTTTTGAAAGAAAACTTCTAATCATTTTTTGCTTTCGGTTTACCGCAAAAATAAAAATAATCTTTGGATATGTATGTTGAAATAGTGAAATCATTAAGTAACAACAAAGAAAGTTTATCTATAATTACAAACAATAAAAAAAAAATTCTGATCCTTGCCACTTTGAAAAACCTCACAAGCTTTCCACCGAGGTCACAAATAATGGTTTACAAGTTGGTTCAGTTGTTGTAACCCAATATGCAGCTTCAGCAGCTAAAAAAAAAATCTTTTCTAACTACAACACGACTATCTCCACTGCTCCAGTAGGCACATCCCCAAACGAAGAGTTCGCAATCTCGAAAAAGATAAGAGGTTCTTCGACCAACTGCAACCGTATCCGAGGATGGAACTATAGATTATAGAAGCTACATCATTTTTATGGCACTAATAGTTCAGGGGAATTGTCTCCTTCGTCATCCAATGTTTCATCTACGCTACAAGGTAATTCTTTAACATTGGAAGTAACCATGCTTGTTATATTGCGGATGCATGGTATAGTGTAAGTCCTTGGATGCTGATCTTAATTTTAAGGGAAATGAATCAGAGGCTTCTCAAGATGACGACCCTGCGGACATTAGTATCATGAGAATCTAACAAGAAACAGACTGTCAAGTCATCACAAAAGTTGGAAAAAGAATACATGGTCGTAAAAGCGCTGGTGGTACATACATATGGCTAATTCCTTTATCTTCTCTTAATTATCGTTCTGTTTCTGGAACTTGTTTTCATCTCTCATATGTTTTCATCTTAATCTATGCTTACTTTCTTTCTGGAACTGTATGATCTTGATTCTTGAGTCATAATTGTAACCTTCTTGTCATTTAGATTGCAAACCTTTGTTCACAAAAAAATATAAAAAAATATATCACTATATTACAGAAGGCAAACTAAACAAAACAATCCAAAACAATATACTAATAAAATTTTAGATTTTGTACATTTCATTATTTTACCAGTACCATTATGAAGGATATATCAAGAAAGCTTCGTGTGTATATTAGTATATATGAAGCATACTAGCATAGCTCTTGATTAGTTATTCTAAATATTTTTTTTATCTCTAAATTATACTCCATGTTACAATGGATGGTAGTCTTACAGCTTGATTAAAATTTCGAACTATGATAAATTTAGTCATGATACCTGAATAAGATAGTTGTTCTTACACTTTCTTAACGAATACACTGGATTTTATAACTTTAGTGGGAGAAGTCGTTTATTTAATTGATAGACAACTCTTCGAATATTTGTTGTGGTTGACCCACTTTGACTAGAAAGTATAAAGGCTGTTAAAAAAGGTATGAATGAATCATTAACTTTAATATTTTTTTTATAAGACCTAAAAATCCTCCTAAGCAATATAGCCCATCCTCGATGGTTCCACGTCCACCCTCGTGCGCCAATTGGATTATAAAGAATCGATAAATAAGTTACACAGAGCATAGGATATTTAGTTATAAATATGTAAGCCACATCAGAGTCTGGAAAGAAAAGAAAAAAAAGTACTCCGGTTCGCATGTTTAAAATTGTTTTGCGATGTAGTCATATATTGTTTATGTCATTTATAAAGTTTTTATTCTATCATATACTTGGTTACAAGAAAAAAAAAATTAAACGTTACAACAATTCAGTTTTTAATAAATTCAACAACTTATATATCTTTTTGTTTTAATGAAAATGTACATATTATACCAATAGTAATTCTTCTTACTAGGAAACATATTGCCGAGTTTAATAACATGAAGCTTACATTTTACTTCGTAATTTTGGTTAGATTTCGTGATTTTGAGGCGCAGTCCGTTTGAGCAATCTTTTAATACACCAGTCGAGTACAGATGTTAAATATGATATCTAAATTCTTTGTAACCATTTTTGGAAATTCCTCTGCGGTTCTGTAGCAACTCTTAATTATAAAAAAAGGCTTGATCGTTAATATTTTCTTGATGTTTCACAATGTATTTTTATCTATAAGTGAATTAAGCTATATATGTAATTAGACCTCTTGTTTTGGTGAATAAACTGAAATGGGCATTTAACAACAACATTCGCCTTTTATTTAAGATCGCAGAGGTTTTTTTGCCACAATAATATAATGTACTTTCGTGGATTAAGGAAGACAAAGCAGAGTATCCAGTAGAGAATAACTAGAACATAAAAGAAGAAAAAACATTCGTTTCCAACATGTGGTAAAGCTTTTTTGTAGCTTTCTTGTAATGTAAGTAATGCCATGAGCCCATGCATGACCAGTCCTCAGAATCAGTATCCGCTCATCCGTTCGGGAGAATGGGTTTCGTATGTGCTCATTATAATCGGCAACGACACGTTTGTAAGCTACAGCTTTGGTAATAGAAAGGGTAGATGTATCTTCAAAGAGCTAGGCTTTTCCAAACCCATGCTAAACCTACAGTGGTAAGTAGGCTAAGTAGCACTCGATCGTAATGCGGAGCTAAGAGAATATTGTTTTTAATTTGGCTACTTTCCAAATGCCAAAGAGACGTGATGATGCCAACGTCATTTGAGATGTCGTCTCGTGAGAGTATCATCAAATTTGATAGCTATCCACGGTCCTTTAAAATGTTATATCGTCTGACATGTTCAGCTCCTGCGCTTTCGAGCTTGTTTCCCTCTTTGGATCTTTATCAAAAAGGGAAAAAGGTATATAATCTTCCGTTTTTCTAATTCTAGGCTCGTCCAATAGAAATCAAGTCTAATTAGGAAAATTAAGCACCAAAAAAATAAAGAAGCCCATGAAGAGATAAATAGGGTTTCAAAGGTCTCCTTTTTGGAACCACCACACACATATATATATATATATATAGGGTTGTGCTGCGATAGCGTTGCTTTGAAGGTACAAATAAAATAAAATAATTATGTTGAATATGGAAGTGCTAAGCCACGATGTGGTAGAGATTATTCTTGAGAGGGTTCCTGCGAAGTCTCTCGTAAGATTCAAGCAAGTATCCAAGCAATGGAGATCCATAATCGAATCCAAGAGTTTCCAAGAAAGACAGTTGAGCTATCGACAGAAATCACGAGATCCAGATGTCCTTTCCTGACCTCCTCTGGTCATTATGATGATTACACTAAAAACATACCATCATCATCGTCAACAGTTACCTCAGTCAAGTTCCCTATCAAGAAGAGATTTGTCTGTTCCACTAGCTGTGACGGTCTCGTATGCCTCTTCAGTAAAAACAAACCGAGTATTGTGATCAATCCAACTACTAGATGGCATCGAACTATTCCTCTATCCAACACTCAAGGGCGCGGTTTTCCCTCAGATAGAGATGCCTCAGATAGAGATGAAGCCCCTTTTCTTGGATTCGGTAAAGACCAAATCAGTGGCACATACAAACTAGTTATACTATATAACTTGTCAAGTTTCCACGATAGTTATCGTGCAACTAGATGTGAAGTGTTCGAGTTTAGCACCAACACTTGGAGGTACGTCGTCACTCCTGCATGTGCATCCGAGATTATTTATGATCTCGCTCCTGTGTATGTAGAAGGATCGCTTTATTGGTTCACCAACTCCAGCTGTAAAAAGCCCAAAGTATTGTCTTTCGATCTTCACACAGAAATTTTTCAAGTCATCGCTACAGCTCCCTGTACTTATAGAAACATTCTCATGTGCAACCTGAATAACCGTTTGTGCGTATCGAAGAATAAGAAATCCCAGCAACTGATATGGTTGTTCGATTCAGACAGCAAAGCATGGAATGAAATATTTTCGATAGATTTGTTTAAGACCTGTTTTTTGCATAAGATGCAAGTAGGTTTTTGGCAAGATAGGATTGTAGAGTCACTCTTTCCAGTAGCAGTTTTGGAGGGCAACAATAAGTTGTTGTATCGTGAGCGTGATTCATGTCGAGCATTGTGGATTTATGATGTGCGCCAAAACAACTCTACTGGCTCAGTTTTCAAATCCAAATATACAGGATATCCTCTTATTTATTTCCAAAGTTTAATCTCTATTTGATAAATTGGTTTTGTGATTTTTTTTCTTTCTATTAGATGTTTATTACTATACAGCTTTAAAGACTTATAAATATGATTACATGCTATTGTTGCGTTTTATTTTACTACAAGCTAGAACGCATGTTTCAAATAACATCCTAAATAATAATAATTTGATTGCATTATCAAAATTTACCTCTCAATTTGGTCGAGTCTAAAATATTCGGCCGTGGTCTCCGCGACGGTGCAGGCTTAACGATAACAGTCCATCCTCCCACGTCAGTTGACGTTCCACTAAGTTTCAATGCCTTGTCAAGACTATCTTCTCCGGTGATCCTCATGAAAGCAAAACTGTAAAACGAACGATACAAAAAAAAAAAAGTACCCGGAATTGCTAACTCGGTTAGTAAAGCCTTCCCTTCACAATGAGGAGAGGTGCCAAGTTCGAGTGTTAGCTGTGGAGAAGAGGGGTATTTTCTAAGGAAATAGACTAAAAGCAGACTCCG
>KE155591.1:0-17665 GCA_000411075.1 Sisymbrium irio | reverse complement strand
TTAACTTGTGAGTGCAAAATCAATATATACATAAATAAATAAACAAATGAGTCATGAATTGTACATTTTATAAGAAGAAGAAAAAATTATAGTTTAAAGGTGGCACATGACACATTCTCATAAATTGTGTTTAAAATAAACATTTAATTCTTTGGAGGACACATGTCATCCTCTCAAAGCTCCTCACAAAGAAACCAGAAAATGTGTTAGAATTATTACAATATAATTATAAAGTTTTTGAAAATTATCTTTCTTAACGTCTCATCATAATACATATTTTTTTAAGAAAAATTAACTTGTGAGTGCAAAATCAATATATACATAAATAAATAAACAAATTATCATTAATTGTACATTTTATACGAAGAAGAAAAAATGATAGTTTAAAGGTGGCACATACACATTCTCATAAATTGTGTTTAGAATAAACATATAATTTTTTGGAGGACACATGTCACCCTCTCAAAACTCTTCACAAAGAAACCTTACTTTATTATATAAGATGTGAAAAAGGTTCTAAGAACATCATTATTGGTGTCTCTTAGGGAGTTTTTAAAGATAAAAATTAAATAAAATAAATCAAAAATACAAAAAGAAGGAAGAAATATCTCTTATTTAGAGATAACAAGAGATTTTTCTTGTGTGTCTCTTATGCCATGTGTCATAATTTTATTGGTCATTGTCTTTTTTATTTTATTTTTTTGTTTTTCTTTTTTATAACTTTCATTTTTTCCAAGAGATCCATTAACAATTATACCAAAGATATAAAAATAAAGGTTTCTAATTAAGTCTCTAAAATTTAATTAATCATTACAATATTTGTTAAGAGATCTTTATGGATTATGCCAATGCTTAAAACCTCCAAAATAAGAGATTATGACACTTTCTCTCTTATTTTATTTTTATTTTTTATTTATCTAAATCTACAAAAAAACTCTTTTAGATACGACCCATAATCATACTCTTAGACACATAAATGTACGAACGTTACAAACCATCTTACATTTGAAAGTCTGAGGAAAGTAACCATACCGAAAATTGGAAAATTAGATAAGTATAAACTTTATGACTTTCCAATTTACCTCGCGTCCGCTAATGATCTAGTTGAACGAATTAGTACAAACGAAGAGATTTTCCTTTATGTAGTACAGCTTCAGTCTTACATGTGATTTATTGAGATTGAGTGAGATGGAATCAAAGCTTTACAGTATATCAAACAGACGAGCGAAGAGAAGAACATCTTGGGGTTGTCTTTTGTCTGAGCAGAGTCTTGAGCTGAACCTTTTGGCACTCGATCTTCGAACCCCATTGCTCACTTTTTGATCTTATTGCTCTCATCACTCTTGGGAACTCCACAAACCCTTTTATCCCTCTCTTTATGTGTGGATTCTCACACCTCCTACTCGCAGGTGTGCTACGTGCTCTCTCCAGTATCTTTGGTTTCGTCATCATGCTGTTCCTCTCCTTGTCTCCTTCTTTAGTGGATTCCTCTAATTCAGATAGCTTCTCCTCCAAGAAAAGCCTTGCATCCGACAGCTTCATCTGAACTCTCTCTTCCCTCAAAACCTCTGCTAACCTATGCATCTGTCTCTCTTCCTCAAGCTCTTGTCTCATCCGAACAATCTCTGATTTCTCAGCTGATCTCTCTTTCAAAAGCCTCTTGTTTTGAATCTCCACCTCTTCTCTACCTATTCTCTCTTCCTCCACATCTTTGGCCAGCCTCTTGTTCATAAGCTCTCCCCGTCTTCGAGTTTTTCTCTCGTAGTCCAGCTCTGCCTTCAGTTCCTTGATCTGAGAGCGAGCTTTGTCGAGTTCAGATTCCATGAAGACCCTTATGAAGTTAAGATCCCAAATAAAAGACTTGCGTTGGTGTTGTTGATGCTGCTGAGATTGTGAACAACAGTAGGAAGGGTTATCATATAGTTTCCAGGTGCTGCAGAAAGAGTCCATTATATCTTTTTCTCGTATGCTCGTATTGTGAGGATCTGAAGTGGGGATTCTGGTCATCATCGTTTCATGACTCCTCTCCATCTTCATATCTAAGCTTTAGCTGTAAAAGGAGGTGGTGAGATGTCCTTTTTTAAAAACTATGTTTTGAGTATAAAGGAAAAAGGAAATAGAAAGTAGGATTAATATCTATTATCACTTTTAGATGATGGAAGTGTGTTGTAAAGCTGAAAGAATCATCACATGTTCATCAGCTCTAATCATTCTTTCTTGTGTCTCTCTCTCTCTTGACCTCAAAAGTTAGCTGCTATCTTTAGAGAGTAAGAACATTGGGAAGAAAAAGAGGCTGTCTTACTCTTAAGGTAACTAACAATCACAGTTTAATGTTTCTGGTAGTTTCATCACGATTGTTTGTTGGGCCAACAACTTCCCTGTGCTTTTAATAAATCACCTCCCAAATCACACTCTTTTTTTCTGTTTGTACTCTTTGGCGTGGCCCATTCTAACATTAATGCCTCATCTGTTCAGTTACGTACAACCTAGCCTAGCTAAAGGAACAGAATGTAGAAAACAGACAAAGCAAATCAGAAAGTACCCCTCACGGAATCGTAGAGATAAATTAATTGACCAGCTTACGCAAATCTAGTCTCGTTTTTGTTAGGATATTTATTTGAATAACTTCTAAGGATGACCAATTTTGGAAATGAACACAGAAAACACACAGAGAGGCAAATGGAGATGAGTAAGCTCAAGTGTATGTATTATCATAAACTTTCACAACTCAACCAAAATAGAAACACAGGAATACTAACTAATATCAAACGCTCTACACTGTTGTATGTGTTTGTAAAAAAGTATGTAATGTATATCTCTTGGAAATTGTACATCTGCCTGATCCAATTTACAAAAGGACGATCGATTTTTGCAACTCATGCCTGTAGTTTAGGGCAGATTGGGGAGCTTGGATTGGACATAGAACCTGCAGTCCACATCATCATCGTGTGTTAGTTAAGATCACATACTATCTACACCTATATCAAAGCTATTCAAGATCTTGTAACACGTACATATGTCTGCTAAACAAGGTTGTTTGGTGGCTGGATCCTCCTCAAAGGCAGGAGGCACCTGTCCGTATATCATCTCGCAACTCATATCGTCAAAATCTACAACAAAAAAATGGACAATTACGTAAACAAAACCCAAATATCAGAGGAGGAAGAAGGGATAAGAGGGAGTGATAAAGAGAGAGATACTTACTTGGGTTCATGGTGAGTGGGAGGCCAAACTCATTGGTGAAGAAATCTTGAGTAGGGATCTTGCACATATTCACACACATTCCTACACACCCACTGTTCTCCAGATACCTTCAATATCAACAGTAGGAGCAAAAAGCAAAGTCTGTGACAAGTCTGGACATGACAAGAACAAGTACTAGTAGTCAGAACATTCAAAGATCATACCTGCATTTCTTTATACGAACTCCACTTCTCTGTGTCATTCCATTCACTTCCACTTCTATGACCTCAGAAGGACCAACCAACCAATGAAAGAAAGGCACTGTAAGAGCTGCATTAAACTCAGCAGCCCATTTAGTTGGCGGGAACAGTTTTCGAAACTGTTCAGGAGCACCAGGAGGAAGCATGGAGAGAAGAACTTCCCTCACTGCCTCTTGCTGCTGCGATCTAGATCGTCCCTGCATCACTCTCTTTGAAACCGCAACGAAGCTCTCGTAGTCGTATTCCAAAACTCCTTTCTCCTTCATCTCGTTATTCTTCTTCTTCAAGCCACTAAACTTGTCCATCTTCTTCGCAAACAGCCCCATGAACACTCTTGCCGCCAAACCATCATTGTATCTAGTCTTCTGCCCCATCGGAGCTGGCTCTCCACTCGGCTCCGCGATCCCACATCTGATGCTCCTGCCACGTCTCCCGAATTTTAGATGGATAGCTTGGAGACTAGCAATAGCCGCCATGGATAAGATCTCTCTCTTTCTTTCTGCTCTTCCTTTACCAACGTTACTCTGTTTTATTACATTAGTGGCCACACACAAGACACACGCAAAAGGAGATTCAACTTACAAGTGTCCACTTTGTTTGCCTTTAAAAACAATATTTTTTTCAGTTTAGTTAGTTTTGTACTTTGTGCTCTATTTTGTGTGGACAAGAAAACATTTTGTTATATCCTATTTTGGAAGCCTGAACAAAAATGTGATTCCGACAGAGAGAGACTTTACCATTGCTAACTTCTCAAAACTCGGACAAGAATCTGGAAGCCATCTGTAAATTACATCTGAACCGAACAAACGATCTGAATTCAGTTTAGCACGAGCTTAGGAATCTTCTTGAGCTTTCTTCTTCTCATCTCACACTATACCAGTTTAGTTTCTTTTGCTTCATTTTTCTTCGCCTAACATTTCGGCCCATGAGCATACCGTCAGACATAACTAGCAATTCGGACTTAACATTTCGGCCCATGAGCATACCGTTAGACATAACTAGCAATTCGGACTTACCATTCAAACGGTCAGTAAATCTCTTCTATAGTCGAGCTACGAGAGTTCATATATGTTGTGTGGCATAGCAAGTCCTTTTTGCGTAAAATTTGGTCGATTATAACTCTATTTTCTATATATCTCATGTGGATAGAGCAACACAAAACTAATCTCAAAATATTAAATTTGCACTTCAGAAAATATATCTCTGAGTCCACCATTACTATTAGATATCACAAGCAGTACTTAGCTAGACTGAATTCCACGAAAAAATTAGTTAGAATAAATAGTACATACAAGTAAAGAAAATTAGCATTGTAAAACAGAAAAATTGGCTTTACATTAACTTTCCAGTTTAAATTTTTAAATTTTTATTATAATGTAGATTAATAATTATGTATTTTGTTTTATTTGAATGAACATAAATCATTGTGTATATATATATTCCATGATATTTTCCTACCTTGCTTAACAATTTAATCTCGAGTATATTCCAGATTATATCTTAGTACAAATATTTTTTTATCTACACAGTTTTTTTATGGTGGTAGAGCTAGATTCTGTCTGTTTCTATTCTAATAACAGTACTACTTTCTTGATACAAAAAAAAAAACAGTACTACTTCAAAAGTTTTCCATCAACTCTTGCTTTTGCTTATGTCATGCCTATTACTCTAGTAGACTATATGTACCAAAACATGAGAGAGAGGAAACATTCCTATAATTAATTCTCGACACTGAATAATTTAATTTAATTATGTATTTATCGAATCGTTTACATTCAAAAGCGTACAGTAATTCTATTGAAAACTCTCCTAACCTATACTTATATACACTATTTGTTTTTTATTTAGAGCAACTCCATGATATAATATGTAAACTGAGTATGTGGACAAAAAAATATTAATATTTAATCATTTAATAAAATTAAATACTAAGTAAAATGTTGAACCATTAA
This sequence comes from Sisymbrium irio, assembly GCA_000411075.1. Classification (NCBI taxonomy): domain Eukaryota; kingdom Viridiplantae; phylum Streptophyta; class Magnoliopsida; order Brassicales; family Brassicaceae; genus Sisymbrium; species Sisymbrium irio. Next base: position 12,270 of record KE155591.1, on the reverse strand, counting down.
TAAATTATCACATGTTTTGATTAGTATCTTAAAGTTTTTTAAAATTTCTCATTTGAAATATTATGAGATACCTCTCCCCTATTTTTCCATTTTATTTTCTTTTTTAATTTATTTTTATTTTTGAGATATTTTATGAATACGTACCAATGAAAATAATCTTAACAGAATAGACAAGCAGTTTCTTATGTTACATTTGTTATTATCTAACATGAACTATTTATCTAACCTTTATGTTGTATAAACGTAAACATATATGCAAATATTTGTATACATGAGACGAATTCAAATGAACAACATTGTAAGAAAATAGTTTGTAAGAAAATTCATTATTACTTGTCTTGAAGTCTTGAATCATAATAGATTTTCTACATTTTGTAAAAATATATAATTTTTAAATCGTTACAGCTGGTTTAACAAAAACTCTGTAAAAATAGTTTTTTAAAAATAGAGAATTACAAATTATCTGAATAGCGAACTAATACAAATTTGTATATCGAGATTCCATTTCAAGTAGCAACAGTTATTCACTACAATATATTTTACAATAACATGAAATAATTTTGATTTTTTTTTATTTGAAAATAATTTTGTTTTATTACTTCGGCTTACATAAAAATAGATGCCAACAGATAATATATTGACCTAATTTGAACTCGACTTGTCACACACAGCACTGCAGCAGGACACTAATTGACTACTTGACTAATTGTACAACAGATAACTATATAGGGTATCTATTAATTAGGTGTAAGCATATGGGCTTATGGGATTAAAAGAAGACATATACTGCGTGATTTCACAACATATATAAACTACAAGGATTCATTTAGTAAATTCATTTTTTGTCCACTATATAAACATCCGGCCAGCAGACCAAATAAACTGGACCTGTCATGTCTTGGTTCTAAAACCAGAAACTAAAGCAAGAAAGAAAGGAAAAAAATAAAAACACTTTCTCGGAAAAAAGTCCAAAATTTACATTAACAAAAAAAGTTATTTCTTTTTTGCCAATTTTGGATTCTGGTGATTTTCAAAAAAACAAAGATCACGAGTGTCACTTGTGTTCTCTGTAACCGTTTCATTTGGTCAATTCAATTCCAGAGACAAACCCAACAAAAAAATAAAAGACAGAACATAACCCAAAAGATTGAATTGTTCTGCTGTCCTCTTCTTCTTCATTGAGAATCTAGAGTTAAAAAAAAAATATGGATTCTGATCTTTACATGTTTGATGGGTCTTCATCTTCTTCCTCAATCTGCCACCATTCAAGTAGTACAACAGAACCAGACATGTTTTCTTCAGACACAACAACAGATCTCTTCGGCAACAACAACCCTTATCTCAACCCAATAGATGATCATCAATCTCTTACTTTCTTTGACAATTTTACCCCTACTACTCATCATCATCAGCTCCTCTCTTCTTCTCCTCCAATCTCTCAGCTCCAAACGCTAAACCTCTCTCACACAAACACTTTCCAGAACTTATCTGGCTTCCAAAGCCTCGACGCCGTCAAAACAGAGCATATGGTGTTTAACTCTCCCTTTGATGTTCCAGTCATGGAAGATTCCTTTCAGAATCAGAATTTGTTAAGCTCTCCGGAAAACTCTTTCCTCTCTGGTCACATGCGACGTGTCTACAGCACTGGAGATTTGCAGGTATTAATATTACTATTTGATCCTCTGTTTTCCTCTGTGATTTCACCCCAAAAGAAATAGAGTTTTAACTTTTTGTGTTATCTTTTTAAGAATCTGAGAAGGGATTTCACGGGACAACGTTCATACTCGAGTCCTTTAGTTGTGGAGAGCTCATTGACGACGCCGTTTTCCGGGGAAGAACATAATTTTAAGGTGGGGCGTTACAGTACCGAGGAACGTAAAGAGAAGATTTCAAAGTATAGAGCTAAACGAACACAAAGAAACTTCACCAAAACCATTAAGGTAAATAATAATAATAACTGTTCATTCTGTTTAGTCATTAATCTTTTGTCACTTAGTTTAATAAAATATATAATATAATGTTTGGTTAATGAATGGTTTTGCTTAGTTTTATAAATCCAGTTACTGAATTAATTAAAAAAAATCCAATAATTTACACATTCCAAAGTATGGGATGTTTTTAGAGTTGGCGTAGTTATAATTAATTTATTTTTAAATGATTTATTTTTGTTTTTTAAGTATGCATGCCGGAAAACGTTGGCGGACAACAGACCAAGAGTACGTGGCAGATTTGCACGAAACGACGAAGTTTTTGAGAACCCTAAGATTGCTTCTTCCTTCACTAGACAAGAAGACGACGACCTCTGGGTAATTATCTTAGTTACCAAATTACAAAACTTACTTGTTTCCTCTTATAGTAATTTGTTTTTTCTTTAAAACCAAATTTGACTTAATTAAGGTTAATAAGAGTAATTAATTAATAACCTAACAAATTCTTTCTTAAAACTGTGGCAGAATTTGGATGGGTTGCATGAGGAAGAAGAAGCTTTTGTGAGCAGCTTTGTGGAATGTCAGTCGCAGCCTCAACTGCAAATGCAATACACAACGACTTCTTTCTGGTGAAAGCATATCTGTCTGAGAAAGAAGAGCTGAATATTATTTTTTCCGACTTAATTTAATATGAAATGGACTAATGGAGAAGAATCGAATCGCGCGAGTCATATATTGGATATTTATTTTGATTCTCGCATACATCAAGAACAAAAACTATACGATATATGACTCGATTATATAGTACGGCATCAGAATAAACAATTTAGGTAAAAATTTATGGATAAAATAGTGGTTAATTAAAAAGTCACTTAGTGATAGTGTCACTCATATTTCGTAGTGGTATTGTAGCTTTTTCATTTTCTTACTATTTAAAATCAGATATAGAAACTGTTTTTCAGCGGCCTTTATATGTGAATATGTAGATAATAAATTATAAACTGCAATAACTTGTATCACCGTTGGAGAAATCTTTGACCCCCTGAAGGAAGATTCGTCGGTGTAATAATGTAATTTTATCAGTCATCGAATTAGTGGACTACCAAACATTTATATTGTCTTAGTTATATATCATAAGAAGATTAATATTAATTTAATGATCCGAATCATTGACAGTAGTCAAGAATCAATAGCTTAGAGAAGCACGATTTTTTTTTAGTAAAGAGAGTTGCATTACTAGTTAAAACCTCACAAAGGTGAGTTTAGAGTTCAATAGCTTAGAGAAGCACGATTCTTATAGAGAAGCACGATTTAAATATAGCATAATGTGCACAATAACTTTGTCGAAACTTTCGTGACTCTAGTAAAACAAAATGTACCTGTTGTTTTTTTTATAAATATACCTTCAACCCGTAATTTCGTTTATATCCAAAGTCAGATTTTAGATATTAACTTGTAAAAATAATTTAATTAGTTCAAGACACAGAAACCAACCTTCTTATAATGCTATCACTAAACCACTAAATTTTCTGTTTGATATGTTGATTAAATACATATCAATGTAAACTTTAAAGTGCATCTAGATTATATCAATATTAGTAAGTCCAATGACCAAATGCAAACCTTATAGTGCCCAACAACATTATTAAAAATAAGCTCCACGGTTCATTTTTTTTATGTTGGATGGAATTAAATTTATGTGACAAATAGTTAATTTTAAAATCAAATAAAGTCATATATAAATCTACAACTATCACATATATATTAAATAATTTTCTCATTTTTAGATATTTTTATTAAAATTGGGTTGAAATTAAAATATTACATTTATCTGACCAATAAAATAATCAAGAAATATAAACTAAAATATGAAGATTTTTAAAGAACTATTGATATTATCTTTGCGTCACCATTCTGATCAAAATCTGATAGGATACTAATTTGATGTTTTTAAAAAAAAATATACAGTCTGTTTAAAAAAAAATTACAAACAAGTTGCAAAATGATCAACTTGCAAATTCTAGCTTCATAGTTCTGCTTTCGAAATAATTGGTTACCTAAAAAGGAAAGATGATGCTTTCCGTGGAATATGTTCTCGGTTCCATCCACAAAATATATTTACTTTTTGAATTAGTTTTATGTTTTATCATGAAAGGTAGAATACACCAGCATTGTTCTATGAATAAGACGCATTGATTAATATATATATATAAATAAATTATAAATTAACAACTAGATCAGTCAAATTGGCATCCAATGTGTAGTTAATATAATCTACAAATTTGGATTTAAAATATTACATAATATTTTACAATACCGGTCTAATATAATGTGGTACTTAAAACAAATTTAAAAATTACTGTTTTTTATAAGATTAGAATCCATAAATTTTAAGACAAATATAAATTTTCAAACTACTATACTAACAAAATAATTTTAGAATTTCTGCCCGTAAAACAACCACAAAATTTGGCGTCTAAAGCCTTAACCCAAGACCGACCTTGACCTTCTATGCAGTTAGTTAGCTTTTGGGTTCAGTAAAACTCATGCTTGGCTTCTTTGTTTTCATTAAATATAATTTTGGTTAGTTTCAAATTATTTCGTTAATTTATTGGTAAAATTAAAGTATAAAAACTCTTCTCCAAAATAGAAAGAGTTCAAACTTTTTTATGGTATCGTGGTTTATTTTTCCCCCTAATTAACTTACGGCCTTCTAAAATCCAAGACCAATTGTGCTTATTTATATATAAGTACTAATTTATGTGTTAGTTTCGGTTTTCTAAATAAATAATTTGAGTGTTATAAGTTCATGACATTTGATCATCAAAATATCATATAGGTGTTTCATTAACGAATAAACATATTGATTATTCTTTTTGTATTTTGCCTAATCCATATATCATGATTGGTTTTAATTATTTTTTCGTTTATTCGTGTTTATTTTTGTTCCCGGAGTAAGCCGGATAAGCTACCAAATAGATCCTCGTTACCAACTTGGATTATTCTCCATTTTGATTTTCAAAAAATAACTCTAAAAGTCATTTAATTTTATTTTTAGAGAAAATATTTTTTTAATATATTATATATATAACAACGTAGAATTCAGACAGCCGGAAAACTTATAAAATTAAATTTTATATATTAAGGTGCCTTTTTAAAAAGTAGATATATACATCTAAAGTTTAAAATGTTCTTCTTTTGAGGGAAAAAACACTTACTAAGAGAATGCGATGGAATCTCAAGTTGCTTGTCAATTAGCATATATATCATATGAATACGTATTATTCACATACTTGTCTTCCCTTTTTAATATATATACATATATATTAATTATTCTTGGTAATTTTATTTTTATCGCAAATGAAAATTTTAAAAAGTACAGTTCTGGTTGTAAACTTCTATTTGGTATTGTCCTCCACTCAAAAGAGATATGGGAAATGGTTAAACTAACACATCAGCCGCCGAAATAAAATTACAAATACAGTGCATGAAGACGTTGACCAGCTTCCTGCTAATTATGTGATGGGTTGACCTCTTATAATGAGCACGTGGTGACAAAGTAAATATCTAGGATGAACAAACAAAAATGTTGTTTAGGTGTTGACAACAACAAAATAATGTTAACCTAGGCCTAAGATAAGAAATGATTAAATGAACAAGATAAGATCTCTTAACACACAAATTTAAATCCCTCCAAAAAAACGTTGTTAATTTCTTTATACGTACGTACGGTTTGTTGTTTTTAGCCTATTGTGTAAAATGCATGTACGTCACAATTGATAGTTTGGTTAGCAAAGGCTCTTTTCGGAGGATATTTGAGTTTGGATTTTCGCTTGAGAAGGATGGTATACATTTTATACCAATGGTTGGTTCAAGACGTAATTATGGTCCAAATGTTCATAATATTTCTTTTTACAAACTTTATATATACTTTTTATTCAATATCCGAATTTGGATAAAATAAGAACTTGAAAACGTTAATAGTCTTACGTTGTATTTAAAAAGTATTTTTTTGGTCTATGGTGGAGGCAAGAAAATTCAAAATTACTAAAACTAGCACTTCCAAGCTAAATGATTCTGTCATTTTTATATATATTTTCAATTGTATATGTTTGTTTGACCCCCAAAAAAAAAAAGAAAAAACGTGAGTGTCTTGAGTTATGTCAATTCTTACAAGGCATTATCATTATAGTAACCATAGTGAAAACAAATACAAATAATAATGACTATCAAACAAAAGAGCCCTTCTAATTAGTGTTGTGCAGCATGTTCATCCTATAGAAATGTCATTATCCTAATACTTACAATATTCAAAAAAATAATGTTTGATTTCATTTCAAAAGAAACAAATATGTATAATTATGTTTACAGCTGAATTCACCATTTCTGTTTTGGGCTATTCAAGTAGATAGCCAGATTCTGAATTATAATTAGGTAGTACACACCCAATCATAAAGAGGAAATATTAGTTCATTAATTTTTATCGCATTCACGTCTATTTGTGTTATTTCATTAACCAATTTACGTTGGAGTGTATAGAGATCAAGGTTTAGTGATTTTTTTCATTTGATTTCGATATCGAGTAACGTAAATATCTTAAATTAATAGCAAGAGTTACATATATATATAGGGTTTTTCATAGACTAAGAGATTACTATGGGCATAGCCCTCGACGCAGGATTCCTAGTTAAAAGTTGAATTGTACCTGATAAGTATTTGCTAGTGCAGAAAATTTACACAGATCAAAACCGTTTCTCGATAGCTTTTTAACATTACCGTGTGTCAATAGTTTTTTTTTAACCAATGACCGTTTGTCAATATTTACCATATCACCAGAACAAATGATAACATTTTTTTATCACTACAAATCACGTATTTGCGATTCATTGAAATAATTATGATTTTTTTATAAAATGAATTTAATAGTTAGTTGTCTCGAGAAAGCATACAAACTATTCTCATTCACTTTTTCTTTCTTCTTCACTTTTTTTCTTTCTTCCTCACTGATCCTCCTAAAAGCTGATATTTTCAATAAATTATAACTATAGATATATTTCTATTAATCATGTATGTACAAACTGAGGCAAAGCAAGGTTCTCTGTAATCTGCACAGGCCAGCTTACAAGAATATAACAATACCACAAGAAGACATCTGGACAAAAACGATACGATAAATAGGACATCCAGACAAAATTTATAACAAATGGACATTTTTATTTATTTGAAAGCAAAATTGAATCTGTAATTAAGGATTTTTAAACTATAAACTATGAGATATTCTTGACCAATCATGACATTTTTTATTTATAAGGAATCAATACAATATATATGGGGCTCGTGTCGTGAATGTACGTTATCTAACTTTAACGTGGATTTTACACACAAAAATCGTATTAATCAAAAGCCAAACTAAGTTCAGTTGGTAAAATGGAATCCTATACTAGTTGCTTTTAAATGTTTCTTTAAAAAAATATTAATCACAATATTAATTCATGGATACTGAGTCAAAGTAGTAGTGCAGTGATGAGAGTAAACTTTTTTTTTTTAAGTAAAACTTTAATAACATTATGATTATGAAATGTATTTTAGTTTGTGTTAATGTCATTATTGTTAACGAAAATACCTCAACAAACAAAGCCCAAGAGCAACATAATAGCAAAGAGTTGGGCCTGTAGAAACAACTCAAGCCCAAAGAGAAGCAAGTTAATCAGTCAACATTATCTTCGACAGAGTTGACCAGACAGAAAACATACGGAAAAGAGGAGACATGTACGGCTTCTGTTGCAGAGAACATTAAGTTGGAAAACAAGTTTAGATTGCTTCAAAAGATGGTGTAGAGAGTACACATTCCAGCTGTAAAGAATATTCGAGTGAATATTCCATTAGGTTAAGCTTTACAAGAACTCTATATATTGTGTAATTGGTAGTTTTTGTGTTTAATTTTGAACTTTAAGTAAAGAGTTTTATCTTCTTCAAAGTTCTTCATCTGCTTTCATGGTATCAGAGCCATGACGGCTCCAGATCCTGTCTTCACACCAGCTACTCTTTCCATAACTCAAGTCGTTACCCTCAAGCTAAATGACACGAACTACTTATCATGGAAGCTTCAGTTCGAGCAGTTCCTCAACAGTCAGCTTCTCATGGGTTACGTCAACGGTGCTGTTGCTCGACCTCCTCCTACGCTAACCGTCAGAAATGGAGATCAAGTTACAGAAACGACCAATCCAGCTTTTCTCAAGTGGGTGCAAACGGATCAACTCATTATGGTGTGGCTGATTGGCTCACTCTCCGAGGATGCACTCAAAGGTGTCTATGGGTTGCACACTTCTCAGGAGATCTGGTACTCTCTCGCCAAGAAGTACAATCGAGTTTCGGCTACTAGAAAACTTGATATCCAGCGTCGCATACAAACCACTACTAAAGGCTCCAAAACTCTCGCTCAATACCTGCAAGAAATCAAGTCTCTCTGTGACCAGCTAGACTCTATTGGAAGCCCAATCTCTGAACAAGAGAAGATCTTTGGAGTTTTACATGGTCTTGGACGTGAGTATGAGTCTATCGTCACTGTCATTGAAGACTCTATGGACACACCTCCTGGTCCAAGTTTTGAAGACGTGATGTACAAGCTCATTGGCTTTGACGACAAGTTGCAGAAGTATGAACTCACTCCTGACTCCACTCCACATCAAGCATACTACACGAACCGTGGGGGATACTCTGGACGTGGTAGAGGTTCATACCGAGGCGTCTACCGTGGCCGTGGTCCTTACTCAACTCAAGGTCGCGGTTTTCCCCAACAGTTTGGTCAACAAGCGGGTTGCAGCTCCTTCCCTACACAGGATCAAAGACAAACATGCCAAATCTGTGGCAAATTTGGACATCCTGCCTTTAAGTGCTACAAGAGGTTTGACCAAACCTACAACATTGACGAGATGAAGCAAGCTATGACCACAATGAAAGTCTCTGAGGCAAGTGAACATGGTCATGAATGGTACGCTGACACTGCAGCAACCCATCATGTTACCAATAGCTCACAACACCTCCACTCAGCTCTTCCGTATGAAGGTTCAGACTCGGTCATAGTCGGGAATGGAGATTTCTTGCCAATCACTCACATCGGATCCATAGCTTTGCCTACTGTCTCAGGTATGTTGCCTTTGAATGATGTGTTAGTATGCCCTGACATTACCAAGTCTCTCTTTTCTGTTTCCAAACTCACAGATGATTATCCTTGTGAATTCACATTTGATGCTACTAATGTGTATGTCAAGGACAAAGCAACCAAACAGTTTCTCAGCCAGGGAAGCAAAACTAAAGGACTTTACTGCATTGAGAATCCTCAGTTTCTGGCCTACTACTCATCTTGGCAACAGGCTGTGACGGATCTGATATGGCATAGAAGATTGGGGCATGCTCATCAACAAGTTCTGCAATATCTCTCCTCCAAGAAGGCTATCACCATTAATAAAACTAGTTTATCTGTATGTGAAGCTTGTCGTTTAGGAAAGTCTAGCAAACCTCCTTTTTCAGAGTCTGTCTTTCAAGCAAATAAACCCCTTGAGAGGATACATTGTGATGTTTGGGGTCCTGCTCCAGTTCAATCTGTTCAAGGTTTCCGATATTATGTTGTATTCATTGACAACTTTTCAAGGTTTAGTTGGATTTATCCCTTAAAGTGCAAGTCTGATGTTGTCTCTAAGTTTAAAGCTTTTCAACAACAAGCAGAAAATTTGTTCAATCAGAAAATTGGGATGTTTCAAAGCGATGGGGGAGGAGAATTCGTGAATAATCACCTTCTCTCTCATTTCACTACGTGTGGGATCAAGCATCTAGTCTCATGCCCACATACTCCAGAGCAGAACGGGCTTGCTGAGAGAAAACATCGCCACATCACTGAACTGGGTTTGTCAATGATGTATCAAGGACATCTTCCTGCACAGTTATGGGTAGACGCCTTCACCACTGCAAACTTTCTGATAAATCTCATTCCCTCCTCGGTCCTTGATGAGAAAATCAGCCCTTTTGAGAAGCTTAACAATCGTGAACCAGATTACACTGCTCTGCGTGTTCTTGGTTGTGCCTGTTACCCATACTTAAGACCGTATGCCCAAAATAAATTTGATCCTAAGTCCTTACTCTGTGTGTTTCTGGGATATTCTGAACAATACAAAGGTTACAGATGCCTTTATTCACCAACAGGACGAGTCTATCTGAGCAGACATGTATTGTTTGATGAGCAGCAATTTCCATTCATAGATAGTTACAGTCATCTCTCCCCTGCTGCAAGCTCACCTCTTCGTCAAGCGTGGTCTGCAGCTGCTGGAACTGTTATTGAGCATCTCGACGCTTCTACTACTGAAACTGTGAAGACATTCCTTCATTTAAAGTACCACAGACCACTCAGCTAACAGAAACTCCAGAACTCGATCAAGCTGAGAACTTGAATATCCCAAGCCCAGGAGCAGAATCGGCAGCTGAGACTTCAGAACAAGAGTCTAACGATCAAGAGCACCATTTGGACAACTCAGACAACGACATCATGAATGAAGTTCAGGTCGTTAATGAACACACAATGATCACAAGAGGCAAAGCTGACATTGTGAAACCAAACCCACGTTATGTTTTGCACACTGTCAAAGGAATTCCCACAGAACCGAGAACTGTTGCAGAAGCTCTCAATCATCCAGGATGGACAGGAGCAATGGGAGAAGAAATAAGCAACTGTGATGAAACTAACACATGGAGCTTGGTACCACCACCTGAGAACGTGAATCTGCTTGGCTGTCGTTGGATATTCAGAACCAAACTCAAAGCAGATGGTACATTAGAAAAACTCAGGGCACGTCTTGTAGCTAAAGGTTTTGAGCAAGAAGAAGGAGTGGATTTTCTGGAAAACTATAGTCCTGTGGTCAGAACAGCCACGGTTCGCATTGTCCTTCATACTGCAGTAACAGAAAGGTGGGATATTAAGCAACTAGATGTCAAGAATGCTTTCTTGCATGGAGATCTTCTTGAGACTGTCTATATGCGTCAACCACCTGGGTTTGAAGACAAGGAGCACCCTGACTATGTTTGAAGTTGCATAAGGCAATTTATGGTTTAAAACAGGCACCTAGAGCCTGGTTTGACAAATTCAGCTCATATCTCATAGAATTTGGCTTTCTATGCAGTACAAGAGATCCTTCTCTGTTTGTTTATCAAAATGGTCAAGATGTAATTCTTCTTCTGCTGTATGTGGATGACATGATTTTGACAGGAAGTAATCAATCTTTGATCTCTCAGTTTCTGGAGTCTCTAAGTGAAAAGTTCAGAATGAAAGACTTAGGACCCATGAGCTATTTCCTTGGAATTCAAGCTCATTTTACTCCTACTGTTCTGTTTCTAAATCAAGAAAAGTACACTTTGGACTTACTACAAGCTGCTGGCATGCTACACTGTGCACCAATGCCTACTCCTCTTCCTCTACAAGTAGATAGAGCTCCTCATCAAGATAAACTCTTCACTGAACCCACCTACTTTCGAAGCTTAGCAGGAAAGCTCCAATATCTTACACTCACTCGCCCAGATATCCAATTTGCTGTGAATTTCGTGTGTCAGAAGATGCATCAACCTACTCTTGCTGATTTTCAACTGCTTAAGAGGATACTACGTTACTTGAAAGGGACAGTTTCAATGGGATTAAACATCTCGGCCAATACAGATTACACTCTTCGTGCCTACTGTGATAGTGATTGGGCTGGCTGCAGGGATACTCGAAGATCAACTGGAGGTTTCTGTACTTATCTGGGAACTAACATCATCTCATGGGCAGCAAATCGTCAACCTTCAGTCTCACGCTCCTCTACAGAAGCTAGCTGAGTACAGAACTCTCTCCGATACAGCAGCTGAGTTGACATGGTTAGCTGCTGTTCTCAAAGAAGTGGGTATTAATCAAGACAAACCTGACGAGGTCTACTGTGACAACTTATCTGCAGTTCACTTAACAGCAAATCCAGTGCTTCACAAGAGAACGAAGCATTTTGAGACACATTATCATTATGCTCGTGAAAAGGTTGCTCTTGGATCACTGATTGTTAAACATGTGCCTGCTCGTCTTCAAATTGCTGATATCTTTACAAAGTCCCTACCTTATCAGAGTTTCATTGACTTGAGATTCAAACTCGGCGTGGAACTTCTTCCCACCTCAAGTTTGCGGGGGGGGGCTGTTAATGGAAACACCTCAACAAACAAAGCCCAGGAGCAGCATAATAGTAAAGAGTTGGGCCTGTCGAAACAACTCAAGCCCAAAGAGAAGCAAGTTAATCAGTCAACATTATCTTCGACAGAGTTGACCAGACAGAAA
>KE155590.1:180582-194647 GCA_000411075.1 Sisymbrium irio | reverse complement strand
TCGGATCGGGCTGGCCATTTTTCTTGATGATCGGCTCGGCAGAAAGAGACAGGGCAATCATGCCGAGCTTGTCCAATCTTTCCGAGTTATCCGATTTTCCGAGAAATCGCGACTTAAATCGATTCTTCCGGAGATTCATATGATACTTGGATTTTTCTTAATTTTTCCGTAAAAATAGTTTAAAGAAACTAACTTTCCGAATATCGCTCTTTTCCAAAAATATTCGAATATGGAAACTTTTTCTGATTTTTAAACATTTAGGTCGTTAATTCTGAAAATATGGGTTTTGACCCCAACACACCTTCCTTGTGTCCACCTGTTGAGCTTTATCATATATTTCCCCTCCCAACGTTGCGTATTACATAGGTGTAGCTTCACATAAATGGTCATCGCCATGGCCATCAACTTGTTCTGGTATAGGTTCACCAAACACCATCACCTGCCAATCATAATTGTAGGAAGTTTTATGACCATCCACCTACAACCAATTCTTATTTTAGTGACACTATGGAAAACATAAATCAACCCTTAGTTTATTAACATATATGAGTAAGATTTACCTCTACATTATCGGCTATTTCCTCACCACCAGCATCATTATCCTGGTTCTTTTCTTCTTGATCAAAACTTTGAGCTGCCTCGAGCTTCCTCTTTCTTGTTCTCGTTCTTTGTCCAATGAAACTCTCGACTCCTTCATCCGCCTTTCCCATACCTGCTAACCTACTCGAACGCCTTCGCTTGGGTCTTTCTTCAAAAATTTCTGCCGGCTCCTCGCTTTGTGGAGCTTCAGCTTTCTTCCTCTCGCCTGTCTCATACTGGCATCTATCTCGTCTCAGTTCAGTTTGGCCCTTTCTTTTCACTCTTTCGGATGTTTCCACACCTAGTACCCCTGTCTTTTGGATGTTTCCACACCAACCATATGCACAATCTCTGCCTTCAAGATCGCACTTTACGAGATAATCCAAGCTTTTAAATCCTCCGTTGCAGAAACCGGTACAGCACCTGTTTCATCGGCGGTTGTTGTTCGACGTATGCCACTGGTTACACCGCGTCGCTTTAGAGTTTTCCTGAGTCTCTCAACGGCTTTCCTAAATAGTTTCTTTTTCTGCTTTCTTTGCTTTGTTTTTCCTTCAATCTCTTCACTACTACTCGACAATGATTCAACTTGTGTTTCCGGTTGAACAGCTTCCTCGCGAGATTCATTTAGAGTTTCTTGTTCTTCATTGTTTCGTATGGGAGGGAGTGATGCATCCCCTCCAAGAAATCTCCCTCGTGAAATGGATAGTTTTCCTTCATCATCTGAACCATAGTTTTCACTTTGATGTCATCCACCTCATCATCCCATGCAAATTCCTCATCATCTTAAACTTCTATTTTTGCATACACCTTCAGCTAATTGTTTTTTAAAAATGTTATAAACATAATATACACACCATTATGTAACAGAAATTATAATACATTTGAGACGAGGTTACACTTACCCCTGCATCCGCTTCCACTTCCACAATAGTTTCTTCATAGAAGAGAGTGATGGTTTGCTGACACCCAAATGGGTACTCCAAGAAACATGTGAGATCATCCGCTCCGGATATTTTAGACAGCAGCAGTGGTATTGCTTCGAATGCCAGCATCTGCAAAGCGAGAGTAAATCCGTAGCATGCACTCGTGTGCTGCTGAAGTTGGAGACAGATTTCTTGTGGAGGAACCGGCACTGCTTTGCTAACGAGCACATGCACCATTCTGGCTAATGTCTTCGAGAATGACAGTCTCCCCATGGATAGTCTAAAAATATTTCAACATCATCAAGCATCTCGATGTACATTGAGATGATTTTCAGATGTTTTGAACTACAAATGAGCAGTCCATCAACAATGACGATTAGAGCAAGGGGCAATCTCTTCCATGACTCCAAATTTGGGTCAATCATCATCTCTAATGCATCCACCACCGTGATATCCCCATCCGCAGCCGGGAATAGTTTTTTCCACATGACTCCCCTCGTTGGTTTCTTCTTTCCATCAGCCTCACTACCAACGACAATGACTTCTTTTAAATGAATTTTCCGACAAACCAATCCAGTAACTCGGCCGAATTCTTTTAACGAGAACCTCAATGGTTTTCCTCCAAACGCAAACCACATTTCATGTTTTCTCCGAGTTATGAGTTGCCGATACAGGATCCCATGTATAAGTTTGGCCGAATTGCAACACCTGGCCACATGCAACCGAAGCAGGCGACCAAACTGTGATGAGATGGTTTTTTCCAAGTCTTCTGTCCCCTGCAATGCCCCAACGACTTGGCCAATCACATATGCTTTGGAGTATATGTTCAATTGGCCTTACAATGGATAGCATTGAGTGGCAAACAACCTGTTTGGAAGTTTTCTGCCCTTGGCAGTTTGTTGGTCCACACTGGTCTGTCCTGCAATTGCAATAATTTATGATTCCCTCATTTGTTTTGTTTAACGTATGTAACACCATTCATGAGTTTTTGTCTGCATATAGTGTATTTATAGCAGGTAGGAAATCGTTTGAGTTTAACCAGTTCAATATACCCATTTGCATCTAACCGATTCTAACTGTTTGTAACAATTTCTAACAGTTTATAACTGTATAACAATCCTATTATATGTATCTTCCTTCCATCTCTAAGAAGTCCCTGTTTTGTTTCTATCTAACTGTTACAATCCTAATCTAGGTATATTACTTCGATCTAAAAAAAAAATTCATGTTTCGATTAGAGTATTATTGTGTTCCCTCGAGAGCACCATGGGACCCACTTTGCAACGCTCTAGCTGAACCAGAAGCCTCCCCAAAACCTTCCATTAGCAATATTTATTGATATTGAAATAGTTTGAATTACCAAAATTAGTTCGCTGGTATCTTCTCTGTCGTGTTAACAGTGATGGTTCCAACGCAGTCAATAATTACTTTATTGTAAAAAGTGTCTAAAAAACCTAATGGTAAAAGTTTGACAAAAAGATTAATGTTAAAAGTTTATTTGAAAAATTTCGAAAATTTTCAAATTTTTCCAACCCTTAATGATTCGAGGTGCAGTAATTATTTTTCTAATGCGGCGGACAACCATCTTCAAGTCATTTATTTTCCCTACATGTCAAATGGAATTTCTGTTATTCTGACACTCTACTGAGGGTTATTTGGCATTCAACAGTAAACTACCCTACACAAAAATACCCAAATTGCAAGACCCGAATTTGAAATTACCCAAATCGCAATTACAAACTCAAAAACTACCCACTGGGGCAATTTTTCCTTTCTAAAATTACATTTGTAAACATTTTTCTATACCAAATAGACCATTAAAACATCTGACTTTTACATAAATTAGATAATATGATCATCTTATGTTTACATGAAATGTGTTATAATTTTAATGTTAGTTTTAAAAACTTAATCACATTAACATGACCATTGAGTGAAATAGTCTTTTTAAAAATTTTATGGTCGGCTGAGAAGATGGCTGTCCCGAAATAGGAGCGGTTTAAGTGAAAAAAACGATGCATAATAAAGTTTGAGTGGTAACAAAAATAATGTAGTGCATAACAAATATTTAAAAAAAAAATAACTGAAAAAATGATGTTATATCGACAATAACTTAAGATTTTATAATTTTAAATTTATATAATTAATAGAAATATATTATATAAATCTCTTTTGTTTTTATAAAATGAAATAATATTAAATATCTTTCAATTTCTTATTTTAAAATAGAAAAGAAATGAAATATATTATTTTCAACAAAAGCATGTGTTTTTCTCAAATATAAATAATTTTAACATTAATAGTTATTGTATTTTCGAATTTGAATTTTTTATTCAAAAATATTATTTTCACTAAACTGAAGATAAATTATTTATTATATATAAAAAGAGTAGTTTAAAAAATTATTACAAAAAGAGTAGTTTAAAAACATATGCTTATCTCAAATATAAATAATATTAATAACTATAATATTTTGAATTTTATTTTATTTCAATTCAAAATATATTTTCACTAAAATGAAGATAAATTATGTATTATATATATAAAAGAGTAGTTTAAAAAGTGTTTTTGTCAAAAAAAATAAGTGTTTTAAAAAATAAGGATATCCACCTACTTATTAAACCAATAGTTATATTTTTGTTAAAAAGGAATATTTCTATTTACTTATGAAACTACACCTAACCACATGATTTTTGTTTCTTTTGAGTACAGACCATTTTTCTAAATTGAAAATGCAAAATCAGAAATCTGATCTACTATGCAGTCCATTGGATAGTTATTCTCATCGGATATCATATAGATTAAATTATAAATAAGATGATCATTCAATGACAGAACTGAATTTTCATTTATTGTTTATTAATAAAAAAATCTAAATATAATAATACCAGAATTTTTACCCTTTCAAGGTAACAAATTTAGCTCGAGCGAGAATTTTTGCCTCAGTAACTGCGTATTACGCTACATAGATATGACTATGCTTATCATGAAACACTTTCAGGAGCAGTGATTTGATATTAGAGAATTTGAGATCTTGATGATAATATGAATACTTGGTCCCTTTTATTTATGAAAACTTTTTGTTTTTCTTTCATGAAAAAAATGTTAGAATCTTGCAATTAGTTTTGTCGGTTTAAGCTGTTTGTAGGATTTTTTAATGGTAATTCAGATTGTTGTTTTGATGGGTTAAGAGATAAAGTTTGGAATAATCTGATGTTGTTAATGAGACTAGTAGTACAAGGATAGAACTTTGTTAAGAGACACATTGAAATGGTACATCTTTGAATTAATCATGAGAATATAAGTTTTGGGCAATAAACCAAAGGGCCTTAATATATATAGATATCTCCTAAAATAGGAAGAGTTTGGATTTGTTAGGAAGTTGAATGGTACATTCTGTAAATAACTCTTGTTTGTGGTTACATTATTGTTTACAGTTCCATTTCCATAAAATTTAGCCGTGATGATAAAAAGTACGAAACTAAAGAGAGGAAACGCAGATGGTTGTTGGCCATGTTTTCTCTCTGTTCAGTCAAGTAAAAAATGATTCGATTAGGTTTAAATGCCACTGAGCCAAAAATGTTTGAAAAGATAGAATTGGATGGAAGATAGCCCATATTTATTACAGATAAATGGGCTGAAAGTAGCGATGTTAAGAACGGAATGCAAAAACAAAGGTCCTACCGGGAGTCGAACCCAGGTCGCTGGATTCAAAGTCCAGAGTGCTAACCACTACACCATAGAACCTAGCTTGCTTACGTATGCGTATTATAGTTCTTATTTACCTAACTAGCTATCTTAGTTGATTTGCATTTGTGTTTTTTTTCCTTCTAAAATTAATTTTTCTATAAATAATATTTTTTCATTTTCTTTGTTTTGTGTTAAAAAAAATAATAATCTAATGTTAGACCATCTCCATTGATAGAATGTAAATGGATCTCTGAAAATAAAAATTAATAAAATATTACAGTAAAAACAATAGAAAAACAATAGAAACAGTAAAAACAATAAAACATTAGAAAAAGAGAAAAAATAATCATAAACATTTTGAAATGAGAAACTTTCAGAACTCATATGATACTTTACTGTCACCTGTCAATAAATAATTTGATTTGTTTTATTTATAATTTATAATTTACTAATTCAATAAAATTATTTAAAATTATTAATATTATATTTGACATTGGAAATGCCCTTAGAACAGCATTAATGTTGTCTCTAGCAAAATCTTTAATAGTTAAAATACTAAAAAGTAATAGAAAAAGGAAAAGAAAACTGAAGAAATTGTTTATTTAACGCACGTAAGATACATTTTATATGCCACTTGTTACTTTATCATTGGCTTCTTATGTTTTATTTAAATAAATATTAATTATATAATTATTTTATTATTAAAAATTAACTAACAGACTTGCGTAGCCAGCGTTAATGATACTCTTACTACAGTACGTTAATTTTTCTTGAATCTTGTTATACTTGTTTGGCCTAAAATAATAAATTAACATTGAAAAGGATGCATATTATCATGCATGGGCCGTCAAACTATGTATTAAAATCTGTTTTGGAATATGGATATTATTATTCGTTCCGCAATGACTTCTTTTTCGGCTTAACCACGCAATTGTTAATTCCTGAAACTTAAAAGAGAATTTTGAAAACTACCAGTATATATATGCCTATATGAATTCAACTTATTCATGACTTGTCTTGGACATATACCAAAGTATGAGGTTAACAAAGGGCACATCACAGAACAAGGATGTAAGTGTAATAGAAGTGCCGGAAAATACAAACTTAAATTTAACTATCCCGTTATCTTTCAGAACTTTAACACACTACTATGACATAATCATATATTTGTTCCATTTATATGTACATAAATATATTTATATCGGTATGTTCTCTTAAATCAACTTAATTTGGAGGAAACAAATGAAGGAATGGTGAAGTTAGGCTGGGTCTATGTAAAAGTAAAAATTTAAAAGCAGCTTTCAAAAGTGTCACGGAATGGATAAATTCTATGGAATAACCAAAGGTTAATTAAAGACATCGAGTTACCAAGTGAATTAGTACTTCCCTTTCGATGACCCAAATGTAACTACGATGCAAGTTTTCAACAAAATCAGGATAAAATGTGTGTTGCCTGGATACTTGAAGGCTCATATGGAAAAAAGACAGATTTTCGGGTTATGTTCATGTGATTAAACCTGATACGATTTTAAAGGTGGAAGCTGTAGCATTGGCACTCCTCCATTTAATGTAAACAATGTGGATATTGTTGGAAAGAATTCGAAGATGATAATACCCAATCATAAACATTACACAAATCAACTTCTATGCACGAAGGAACCATCCCATGTAAAATTGTACTTAAGAACATAAAGACTGGGAGACAAAGTTTGCTTGGACAAGATTTCATGTGGTTCGAAGGGAAGGAGACAAATAGGCAGACCATTCCATGTGATTATTGTTGTTATTATTAATGTAATATGTGTTGTAAATTATTTAACAATGTAAATGATATAACTATAAGATTTATTTATTAAGTAAAAAATAATAGCATGACACGTTTCATGTCAAATGTGTTGTTGACATGTTAAGGAATTATGATTGAAGTGTTTCTATTCATTATATAAAACGTTAAAGCATTACTTAAAATGAAGTTTATGACAGCTAAGTGAATTTTTATCTCACGATACTTTGAGAGGATGTTGTGAAGTGTGAACCAGAGAAATATTAGTGGACCAAAAAAGCTTAAATAGTTGAAAATATAAAACGCATTGAATCAAGACTTTTTCTCCTCCTAGTACATGACAAATTAATACTTGATGTGAAACTTTGGAATATTCCTGAAATGTACGTGTGCTAGCCTTTGAAGTGTGAGTCAAAAACTTAAGCTCCACCATCAAAATGATCTGAGAAACTGAAAAGCCAAAGACTCTTGAGTAAAGCTTAGAGATTCACCAGAAGGGTAAAGCACTTTCAACGGACAATGAATTAAGGGGAATTTGTTTATCAAACACTAAACAAAGCCGACATTAAATTCTTCTTTAGTTTTCTTTCTTTACTTCATTTGTGTCTTTTTCAGTTTTCTTTGCTTTCTACCAATGATTTGAACTTTTTGACTTAAGGGTGTAACAAATTAGAATCATTAATCGTTTCCTTTGAGAAGTAAAGTTTCGAAGACATGTACGATGATATCAGTACAATATAACTATCAATGATCTTTTTTTGGAACTGTCATTGAAATTGGAATGATATAGCATGCTAGACACATGTGTACATGATATAGTGAAATGTATCATCATAACTGAAATGAATAACTAATGTATTGGACTGAACATAGTCATGGCTAATGAAAAAGCTTTGAAAGTTTATTTTCTCAGAGATTCTGTTAGAAAAGGCATTTGCTTCGTTGGATGAATACAAAGGAATTTTGACCATCGAACAAGGCATTTTCCCTTGGTTGGAGGTGAAACATTCCTTTTTTTTACTTTACAAGACTATATATGAAGAGAGTTCCAATTAATCAATAACTAACTAGGTTCCAAGTCAGGAATGATTATTAGCCCATTTAGACTTATAATTATGCTTTTGTTTTCTTATTATATGGAGAAAGAGCCAATCAAAAGGCAGATGCGAAAAAGGTTTTCAGAGATCTCACACTCTCCTTTCCTTTTTCTTTCACACACTTTACATTTCAACCGTACTTTTTTCTGTTTCTCCTTTGATTGGTTATATGTTATGATCTTTTCCTTGAAATTAATCATTTTCATTATCTTATTTGCTAGTTTTTGAAAGCAAAAACTGTCTTATTTGAGATTGTGGACCTTTTGAGATTTTGATTATTTGATTTAATCAGTGACTAACTTATGAAGAGCTATATAGAAGACTAGACTAGAGGACGTGAGATTGGGGACCTTCTGAGATTTTGATTATTTGACTTAATCAATGACGAACTTATGAAGAGCTATATAGTAGACTAGACTAGAGGGCGTACTGACGCAAATATTAGTCGGATACTTGTTGTAAATGATCGATAAATTAATCTGAATGTTTTTGTTTAAAATACAAAAATTACGAGAAAAATCATATACATGCTCCATATATTATGCAAAACTTCTACCAATATTCGACGAGGAAAGTAAGAACAGCTGTTGCTGGTCTTTCCTTGATAAGTTGATATCGTACATCTTCATATATTTTACTTACTAAGGGAGCTATGAGCTTTTGATTCTTTTTTTTTTGTATATTTAGTTTTGTTTCGGCGCGATTCACTTTATTTATTAAATACTTCTGAACACTCCATAAATATCTCAGTGGTGTTACTGTACTGTTTTAAGAAGTTTTTGTTCACTGGACTATATATGGTTTATTCATATATTAAAACTTTATTTTATTTCCATTCACTAATTTTCTTTAGAGCTAATAAATAGCTAGAATAAGTGTATTTTTTTGGGACTAAGAATAACTTAATAAGTGTATTGTCGTCCGAATAAAAATATACACTGTTATACGATTTCATATATCTTTTAGTCTTTTTTTCAGTAACATTTTTAGTTGTATTTTTGTGTTTTTCTGATTTTTTATTGTGTACTCTGAGAATACTAAGATTCTTGATATATGGTCGTGCAGAAGAGAAAATCTAGTAGAAAACAAAATAAAATATCTGTTCTAAAACATCAATTAATTTGAAATAAAATCCAAACACTAAAGTTTCACTCACCAGCTCTAACTTACTCTTGATTGTTTCGATCAAATCCAATGCAGCACTAATCAATCCATTCGAATAATATTGTTTGAATATAATTTGTGTTTTCATGGAAAATAAAATTGATTATAAAGACAGATATTTAGAGTGAGAAACAAATCATTAGAGAAAAAACTGAAAAGAATTCCGTAAAAGTTGTGCGTCGATACATGGTGACAAGTGGCATGGGCACACACGGCATAACACAATCGGGCTTGTGCTGTGTCTATAAGAGTAGATAGAGCCATGTGACATTTGAAGCTGCACTTACAAAGAGACTGCCTTGGAATGGTAAACGACAGTAAAAAGCAAGGATGACTCATCACACATCAATTTTTACTGATTCTTTCACATTCACACGCACCCAAGAAACTCTGACATTGATTGACGTTTTGTTCTTAGTATCTTCATTTGAAACGGCGATCACGAGACAACATTAGAACTCCTGTGAATGATTTCAATTCCTTTCTCTAAATAAAAAGAAACTACTGTTGTAAACCTTCCATAAAGAAAAAGTTAACCAAAACACATAAATACGACATCAATGTGCATATTTCCTTATTCTTAACTATCGTGAAATAGGTCTCCCATAATCCATGTTCCTAGTTGATTGTCATTGTAAATATTTTTTTTGGCAAGGTCATTGTAAAGATTAAAGAACTCTAACATGCCATCAATACTAAATAAACGTTAACATTTAATGTTACTTTTATAAGTTACTCATTTATATATGTCAATAGGTATATCTATGTTTGAAATTACGGTATCCGCTATTACTCGAAAAGTAATTTAAGATATTTTATTATAATATTATTTATATATTTGTTTTTCGTAAACAGCATTGATAAAATAATATGATTTAATAGTTAGAAAGCTTACAAGATCCACTGTAGCACAAAGGTTAACAATTCGAAAGAAAAAAATAGTTAGAAAGCTATTAAAAACTCACAAAATCAGTGTTTGAGTGATTTTTTTTTTTTTCATTTTGCTACAATCCTAACTATTTCATCTTTACTTTATATATACTTTTTTCTTTGTTTTTTTATTTATAGCAAATTATAACAAAATTTTCTAGTTATTAACGGTTTAAATAATTTGAACTGATTTAGTATTCATATTTGTTTTTTCAATTATACGATTTAGATGGAAAAAACACGAGTCACCGTATAGTATAGACAATTATCTCAACTCGCCACACTCCACACTAATGACTATATTGTCATTCTTGAACTCAGACTAGGCAGAACCGCAGACGAGTTTTAGAACAGAGCGTATAACACATAAGTATTAACATTAAGTGTTTTTTAATCTGTATTATAAATATTCCGAGTACATATGAAAGTTTACATATAAATTTTATATCATAGTAAAAAATGGTAATGTTCCTTTGATTATTCTTAGTTCAGTTAGTGATGAGTTCACAAGAAAACAGACTACTAATCAGTGCACGATATATACCTTTTTATTGTTTAATTGCTAACAAATGAAAAAGTGGACTGTGTAATGATCTTAATCAAACTATGATATATAATAGTGAAAACTACTATAATGTTTTTTTTAACTTTAAGTAATATAGTGTTGCAAATCTCATATTTTCCAAGCAATATGTTTAATATATTCCCTAAGTACTGGGAAAAGCATTCATTGCCTCTAATATAAAATTTCGAAAGCAACCACATATATACGTAATGCGTTTAAGAAAACTTATCCAAAATGTGAAGCATTCGATCAATTTAGTAAAAAAATTTTCAGTATAAGGTCCCTTCTGAATTGAAAGGACATGAAAAGACGCCCCCCTAACTGAAATGCATTGTCACAAAATTTCGACTTCACTTCAAAAGTCAAAACGTAATGAAAGATACATATATGGAGACTTTGGTTATCTTTTTTTAAAGGACTTGTTTCACTGTATATATATGCTATGATGATCCGGATGAAATGTTTAAAACTTTGTAAACGTGTTATGATCTCTGTGATGTGATAACCACTTTGCTATATTGCACGATTTCAAATTTATAAGAAAAAGAATACGACAACAACCTTTAGGGTTATTGACAACGTCGATATGCAAATATTAGTAAATGACTGAAAATATGGAACCAAATAGGAAATCATAGATTTATCCAAAAAAGAAATATGCCAAGAATACTCATTCTATTATTTGTTTACATATCATGTAAAAACAATAATGCTTATCACTAGGCATATTCCTCCCTCGTAAAAAATCGATCAAAAACTAATTAAGGACTTTTCAAATGTCATTTATGTAAACGCGATCTATTTAGTATATTGGTGCTTCTAGAATGAAGATTCTTGATTGTGATATGTTCGATTCCAATCTCAATTTTAGAGTTAAAACTTTGGAGTTTGACCAATCTTATATTTTTATATTTTTATAGCCACTAGCCCAGTAGGGTGCAATGTTTTAAATGTAAAGTTTGATATGAATGTATACATATTTTACTATCAGCTGTAACTTTTTTAACGACTAAAAAAATATTCATAAGTATATTATGAAAATAACTCACCCCAGAAATTAATCTATTAGGATTCGCGTACATGTTAAATATTTGTGTGTGTTACGGATCAACATTTGTAATAAAATTCAAACGTAGAAATTTGCGTTTGTGGTTTACGCCTGAGTTTTGTATTTCGCATGGTGACTTCAATTTTAACAATTTTTTTTTAAAACAAGATTCAACTTCAATTTTTTTATATTCAAGATGTTTAGCATTAGTCTTTTATGATCAATGACAACAAAAACAGGCAGATATAAGTTAAAACACTACAAAAATGGTTGTTTTACATTATTTTTTTTATAAAATATTTGTATTAATTATAAATGATGCAAAAGACTTTCACATCATTTTAAAAAATGACTTTGAAAGTGGTGATGTAAATAATTTATATCACTTTACTAATAAATAATATAAATAATTACATATATAGATCAGTTATTGTAATTGATGTCAATATATGTCAGTTGTAAAAAAAGATGTTAATTTTATATCAATTATAAAAAAATGATGTTAACTTTTATATAAAATTTATATCAATTTTATGATGTTAATATTTTTAAAATTTATAATAAATGATGTTAAATATTACAGTTACATCATTTTTAGATAATTGGTAGAAAATGCTGTTTCATATTAATTAACTATATTATTGTTAGTTTTTATTGAAAAAATAATTTAATAAAATTTAAATTTTTTACATAATTTTATATACATATTTAAATTACTATGTATTAAAAACTAATTAAAAAGTGTCATATGACTTCAACTTTATTTTAGATTGAGGAATTTCTTTTATAGATGAGAAATTGTATCATCTTAGTGTATGTTTCCGATGTGGAGTAAAAAAGGTTTTTTAAAATATTGTAGTTTGGATCATTTGTTAGTTGATAAAAATATTTGTATAAATTAAAAAATGATGGTAATTAATAAAAAATTACATCATTTGTTTAACTGACATAAATTTATATAATAATATCAATTTTGTTAAAATGATAATTTAGCATTAATTTACTGAATTGATATTAAATTTGCTAATTATAATATTATTTATTATAAGTGATGCTAAATTATTAATATTTGTCTCATTTGTAATTGAATGATTTAAAATAATATCACTCTATTTTGTGATGTAATTTAAATGATATAATTCACTCATTTTTTGTAGTGAAAAGAAGTTGGATACAAGGTAGAGAAAAATCGATCGATCTAACAAGTGGCAATAGAGCTCGAAATGGTTATCAATTTATGAATAATCAAAATGAAGAGGAAAATAATGAATATATATATATATAATTAATTAATATTGGTTACTTATGGTTCCTTCTCAAATTTGATAAAAAAATATTTGTATGGTATAATTTTCTACAAAAAGGAATAAGAAAAAATTATATATAATAGTTATTACTTAAAAACACACGGTAAATATTTAAAAAATGAGAAGAAATTCATTGTTCTCTTTCATTTTTTGGTCACCATTAAAAAGACACATTTCATATAAAAAAGAGACCGGTGGATCTACTGAATATATCAATCAATCTAGAAGAAATGTTGATAGGCCAAATTTCCATGAAAAAGTCTTAGATGAGCAAAACAACTATTAATAATTTTGAATTGATGTTAAGCTTATCAAAACTGTTTACAATGCATTTCTAGGTTGTGAAATTAATAGAATATATAATAATGACTCCAATGTATCCACGAAAAACCATAATTATAAAAAAAAAACCGCATAATTTTGCAAACCCGGACATAAATGAATCTTCAAATACCAAAACCACTTTCCCCTTTTGAAATAATAACATCTTCCCAAAATAATATTATTTTATTTTATTATTAAAGTTGATGAGGCCATCGGCTTAAACTTGCACCAAGTGCCAATACCCGCGGTTAGGGAAGCCCCCATGACCCGTTCCAGAACAAGGAGACTGAGAGAAGGATTCAACGTAGCAGTCTAAATCATCATGAAGGTCTTGGACCCATTAGAACTCGCGCCAAGTGTAGAAGGAGAGAAGCTCACTTTAACCCAGCCACAAGATAGCCAAGGTAAGTCTATCTCATTGACAGGCCCCAACCGCGAGAGGAAGCATGGCCCTGAAGATGGGAATCCCAGAGACAACCAAGACCCGGAGGATGAAAGCTCGGAAGAAGAAGAAGGCCGGGAAGGTGGAGGTTCTGAAGAAGAAGACCTTGAAGATGAAGGACTTACCGACCAAAGCCTCACAGACCAAGGCCTTGAAGACAAAGGCCCGCAGGAAGAAAGACCAAGGGAGGCCCCAAATGTTGTCAATTTCAAG
>KE155590.1:153550-163799 GCA_000411075.1 Sisymbrium irio | reverse complement strand
TAAAAATATATATATATATATATTTTTTTTTTTTTGTTGCAGAGATTGGTTATACGAACAAGAAGTGTGGAGTTTATGCCATTCTCTCTATCGTTGTTTCTTACACTTAGCGCCGTCACGTGGCTCTTCTACGGTCTCGCTATTAAAGACTTCTACGTTGCGGTGAGTTTATTTATTTTATTCAGTTTCGATTATTTCTAAGCATATAGCAAAGGACAGCGCAACATTATATGATTATATTATTGAGGGGTGGTTCTTTAATAAAGTAAAAAGAGTGTTTTACCTTTGTCTCTTTTCCGCAATTCAAACTATAAATGTAAATGCTTTTAGTATAAATGAATGTCGTGTCCACGAATATATGATTTTAAACCGTACGAATATATGATTCGCAATATAAAAATAATTGGACCCACTAAATGTATAATAGAATACTAGAAACACAGAAATGTAATTTGTTCTGTTGCGATGTCGGTAAATTTTCTTTGTTTTTATATTTTGCCAACATCGTATATGTCGGCAATAAATGGAATACTAATGTCCTTTACATCTAATTTTGAACTATTGAAGCTTCCAAATGTGATGGGCGCGTTCTTAGGAGCTGTTCAAATGATTCTCTACATAATCTTCAAGTACTACAAAACTCCGGTGGCTGAGAAGACAGAGAAATCCAAAACGGCAACCGACGACCATTCCATTGACATGGCGAAGCTAACCACTGTTATGCCTGGTCCAGTTTCGGATATAACGGTTCATCCACCGCCTGCTATTCACAATGTTCCCGAGACTCATATTCAAGTGACCGAGGTCAAGAGCCAGAATATGACCGGTCCGAAAGATCAGAACAACAAGGATGTCGAGAACCAAAACCAACTTTAAGTAGTGAATCTTATTTAGACATTAATAATAATGCATTGTTTGAGTTGTGCACTCTAGCTAACTTTTTTTTTTGTCTTTTCCTTTGTTGCTGTTTTTTTTTTTTTTGTATTTTGTGGTTTTCGCTTCTTTAGTTAGGTCTCTTGTACCTCTTTCCTTCCATCATTTTCTTTCCAGATATCTGGAACTTGTGCTATGATCAATAAATAATCCTTTCTAAAAATATATAAACTATCTTTGATCTACTCTTGTCATTATTAATTTGAATCCTCTTTATATTGATCACTGAAAAAACTAACTAACGTTTCGAAGTGACCCTTTTGTGTGTGTCTATTATATATCTACTCTTGGACATTTCAAAAAAAATAAAGTTCTTTTTTCTTAAATATAAAATTTAGTTATCAATAAAAAAAAAAGAAAATGAACATATATATGAGTTGGAAATTTTAAAGAACTTTTGAACTTTAGTTCTCTCCCTTTTCTGTTCCGAAATTTTGGTCCATACCCAATTTCATTTCATTCAAAGATATCGTTTCTTTCATATGATATTAGTGTAAATTAAAGTATTTAACTTTTTTTTCTTAATAATCTTTAATTTATTACAAAAAAAAATCAATAGCTTTTGATAAATTAATTTAACAAGTTATAAGACAAACACAAATTTAATGACTTGAATTGAGTAAACTAATGTTATTTTTAGCATTAGAATTTAGAATCATTTAAAAAGTATATACTAAATTTGAGATAAATTAAGAGATTTGATGGATTGTTAAGAAAATAATTAATAACGAAAGGTCACTTAATGCTTGGAGACCTAATGACTTTAAAGGAATTGAACAAGGAGTCTGTGAAATGAAAATTTCATGTGCGGTTCTATAGAGAAAACTTTTTATGATGCGATAGAAAAAATTATTGGACCATGATTAAGAGACTTTGCATTTAATTTAATTTTTATATGATCTATTAAATATCATCAGTAGCTTCTCAAAATTTTGCAGTTTGTCAACATGATTGAATTTATTCTGGAAATTGAAATTTTACCATAAAGTTAATTATTCTTAGTATTTAAATTTCACATATAAACCACAATAAATTTTTAAAAACTAAAAAATCAAATTGTATAATTATATTTTAAAAAATAAATAATTTACTGATAGAAGATAAAAAAAATTATTCACAAAAAAATATTGACGTCTCAGAAAAATGTTAGAATTGTACTTCCAATTATATAATTCACCATATATAACCTAGAATAAATATTGGTGACCCAAACATATAGATCAAATGTAATAATAAATAAATTTTGTATATGATTAGGTTTTAGTTAAGGTAATGCTTTTAATTAGATAATCACCCCGGGTTTCAATACTTGCCGTTTTAGAGACTTTATTTTGTTTCAAATTAGTTGAAGGTTTTAAATCTCAATCCAAAATTTAATGATTTTTAATGTTTTATAACACATTTATATTATGTAGAATAGTATACTATTGGTTGATTTGTGTTTAAATGTATTGGTAATTGTGTTTTTGTTTTGAAAAACTCACAAATAAATATTTCTACATCATTCTAAGATGACAACTAAAACAAATCAGAGGGAGTATTATACTTATATGATTGACATTATATATATTTTAAGCTTACTACATTAGCCAATTAAATATTATACTATCACAATTGATATCATACAACTTTAAATTTTTTCCATTAGCTTTCAAATGACAGATTAATATATTTTAAATATCATCTTAAGTTATATTTTTGGTTTTTTTAATTCTGAATTCTTTTTATAACACTTGAAAAATAAGAAAAAAAATTATTTGATATGAGATTTTAATCATGGAACATTATGCCTCGAGAAGTTAAAAGTTTCAATTTTTATAACTTTAGTTTTGTTTTTCCTATAATTTAAATTCATATCATATATTTTAAAAAATTTAGTATTTGAATATAATGGACATGAGATTATGTTAAAGATAGATATATATATTCCAAAGTCTTTTATTATTATTTTCTTATATTTATACATAGTAGATTATGAATTGTTGCAATTAAATATGAAATTAATAAATAATTTTGTACATTCACTTTACTTATTTTTCAAAATGCTTTTCAAACTGATTTAGTTATCATTTTTTATTTAATGTTAGATTAAATAAAAAACTTAGTTATTCTATTTTCATAATCTTTAATAATCTTCAATTTATTACAAAATAGTACATTCTAATAACTACCATAACAAGTTAAGAAAAGAATAATAACAGATCCAATGACTTGAGTTAAGTAATATAATGGTACATTTAGCATTATACTTTAGAGCACTTAACCAAAAACTAATATAATAGAGTTTGAGATATTTTATAAGAGATTTGATGGATTTCTGAAGAAAAAAATAATAATAAGAGTTTATTTAAAGCTTGAGAAAAAACTATGATGTGATATAAAAATTATAGAGCCAAATTTTTTTTTTCAACAATACAAATATAATAATCTAAAGTAACTTAAATCGGTTCCTCAATCCAACTTGGTGAAACCGATGCAACATGATAAGCTTATAGAACCATATATTAGAGAATTTATGTTTAGTTTAGCTGTTATATGATCTACAAATAATCAATAGTAACTTCTCAAATTTTGAAATTTTTTAACATGATCGGATTTATACTGGAAATTTAAAATTTTCTATGAAATTAATATTGCATAGTAAATTTTATATTATAAAAATTCTAAAATATTAAATTGGATTATTCCTTTTTTCTTAAAGAATTATGTCGTTTTTGTATAAATTTTTTTTTAAAATTTTTTGAAACGATTAAATTAGTTAAATATCAAGAGTTATATTGATTTTATCTGAGTGTAAACTATATTTTTATTAAAGAAATATATTTTATTTTGGTAATATTTTAATAAATATATAATTAAAAAAACTTCAAATAAGAATAAAAAACATTTCATCAGTGTCTCATCGAGCAGTACAGATCCCTAAATCAAAAAATGCAATACGAAGGCTTATCAACTCTCTCGGAGAGGAAGTCTCTGACCTTAAACTGATCAAAGCAGAGGCTGTTCATAAGCGCAGGAAATTTCTGAGTAAAACAGCTCCTCTTGTTATAAGAAATCCCTCGTTAGAAGAACTAGTGCAGTATAAATGCAATGAGATTGATGCTGGAAGGCTGATTGCAGTGGTAGCAGAAGGAAAAAATAAAAAAAGCTCTGCATTCTTTGGCTGCTAGTAAATCACCAGGTCCGAATGGCTTCACAATATATTTTTTTATGAAAGCTTTGGATGTGATTGGTGTCGAGTTTGTAGTTACAATTCGATCATTATTTCAGTTCAATTACATGTCAAATGGAGTTAATGCAACCATTCTTGCTTTCACTTTAAATAAAACTGATGCTCGAGAGATGAAAGACTTCAGACCTATAGCTTATTGCAATCCAGTATATAAGATGATCTCTAATATTCTGCTTTCTCATTTGAAAAGCATCCTTCCTAAGGCCATGCTATGGAACCAGAGTGCTTTCATAAAGGGACATTTACTCTTTGAGAACGTCTTTCTTGCTACTGTACTGACTAAGAATTACCACAATATTTTGCCTTCCATGGAACTGTTTGGACATTATTGAGAAAATGTGTTCAGCTTTCTTATGGTCAGGATCTCCAAACACAACTACGAAAGCGAAGGTGTCGTCAAGATTTATCCTTTCCCAAAACTAAG
This sequence comes from Sisymbrium irio, assembly GCA_000411075.1. Lineage (NCBI taxonomy): Eukaryota > Viridiplantae > Streptophyta > Magnoliopsida > Brassicales > Brassicaceae > Sisymbrium > Sisymbrium irio. The sequence goes on along the minus strand of KE155590.1, from coordinate 159,210 downwards.
GGTGGTTTGGGGATCCATAAGTTGTGAGATTCCTCAAAATTTTATTCCCTGAAACTTTGGCGTTTGTTTGAGAATTCTGGATCCCTCTGGCTAGCTTGGATGAGGCACCACCTCCTAAAGAGAGAATCTTTCTGGGATATCTCGGACAAAACAACTAGGAGCCCTTGGATGTGGAGGAAACTCCTTAAGATTTCCCCTCTCGCTGCTCATTTTTTTTTTAAAAAAGAAGTGATAGATGGAAGCTCTACTCGATTTGGTTTGATAACTGGTTGGAGATTGGTACTCTAATTGACATTGTGGGTGCAAATGTACTCAAATTCTAGACATTGGAAAACATGTCAAAGTTGCAGAAGTATTCAGAGAAAGGAACTGAGACTTAATAAGAAACGTAAATCAAAACATTCAGGAAAGCCCCCTCCAGATTTGAAGTATTCCAGCCCCAAGCATATTAGCTTTTCAATATCGTATTCTCTGGAAGCAAAAACACGAAACTTTTGCTCCCAAGGTCATGACAAAGAGAACATCGCATCAAATTTGCGCCTCCCCTCTATGGATTGAGTGTGGCAGACTAGTTTGGTTCCCTCAGGAAATCCCGAGGCAAAGAATCATAACCTGTCTTGCCTTTCATGACATATTATCTACAGGTCAAGAATGCGATAGTGGGGGATAACTCAAGGCTGTCCGGTCTGTGGCGAACCAGACGAGACAAGAGATCAACTCTTCTTCACCTGCCCCTTCTCTTACCCCATCTGGGACCTTTTGGCTCCAGATTACTTGCTGCCAGAATCAACCCAGACTGGAATAGAATTGTTTGAGCTCTTCTCTGGAACAACCTCAGCCTGGAGGATGCTTTGCTGACCAAGCTTGCCTTCCAAGTAACTATCTACTGGACTTGGATAGAAAGAAATGGGTGAATACATCGAAGAGCTCAGCTCACGGCTCCCGAACTGGATCGTGCAATTGATAAAGTAGCGGCTCACAGAGTCCTATCCCTCAGCTTCTCTGAAAACGAGGACAACTCGCTTTTTCACCGTTGGAATGTATTTGCAGCTCCAACTGAAAGATTGATTTCATTTGTATCTCATTTGTAACTCCCTTACAAGCTTCAAATTTCAGTCTTGATCTCATAGGTCCAACCATAAATATCTATTTTTTATAAAATATAAAGTTCACATTTCAACAGAAAAAGAACAATTTTTTTTTAAATGACAACTGTGCAGTTCTAAATATATTTTAGTGGTTAAAATGTTCGACTAGAGTCTAATATACAAATATTTATCACATATAGTTTACATAATTTATATGTAAGAAAATAACTTATAGATATACGATAATGAGTTATACTCACAAACAAAACAATATTGACATTACATAAAAAAATTAGAATTCTATTTTTTAAATAATAAAAAAATACAAAATAGATCATATGATGTAAGAAATATATATATATAATTAATAAATATAAACTATATATTTAGAATATAAATTTATTAAATATACTAAAAAGAAAAACTATAAGTTATTTATTAAACAAATTATAATAATTCTAAGTAACAAATAGGTTAAATATAAATAATTGATTCACTGATAATATGTAAATTGATAAAAATATATTATAATAGATATATATATATATACACTGTTACTACTATTAATATAAAATAATAATTTAACAAATATTATTGAATATTAAAAAAAATTCACGCTTAGCGTGAATGTAAAAAGTAGTTTTAATTTAATAAATGGTAATCATTAGTGAAATAATATGAATAAAACAAAAAGGAATGAAAAAGAAAAAAATAATAGGAATAAAGTGGAATATTTGATCGTTTCCAAATTTGATAATTAATATTTTTACTCTTTAATTATGTACCAAATAAAGAATCATGAGTAATAAACTTTTGTTGTGAATGGTGTAATTTTTTAGAAATAAAGAGGAATTTAATGTTTTCATCCATTTCTATAGTTACTATTCAGAGCTTTGGTTTTACAATACTCTCTATGTTTATTTTAATTGATTTTTAAGATTTATGCACACCTTAAAAATTATTTTATTATTTTAATTTTTTCTCAATTAATACATCATTTATCATCTATTTCAAAACACTTTAACAAATAAGAAATAGATTGCAAAATATAAATGGTCAAATATATAAAAAAAATTAATAAATTTTATATTAAAATGGAAAAAAAAATAGAACACATTTTTTTCTCTAATAGATCATTTAAAGTGAAAAAGATGGAGTAATTAAGTAATAAAAGAGTTTACATGAACTCGACAATGGATAGACCAAACGGTCATAAACATCAGAAAGAATATTATAAATTTGTAAATAAATCAAAGAACATAAATGGGATTGATCATGGTCGAATTTGTGGCCGTCGTAGAACTACAAGAAAACAATCCCTTATTTTTTTACCATAATTCTGTCAAAAATTGGTCAAAACAACTGTTTTAGACTAATTTATGACCAAACAGTTTTGGTCAGGAATTGTTGGTTACAAATGATTTTTGGTCAGTAAACAATCAAAATATTTGGACCAAAAATTTGGTCAGAACTTTATGACCAAAATAAATAGTCAAAAGTTATCGTCCAAAATATGTGGTCAGGTATATATGACCTATTGTTGACAACATATTCCAACCAATTTTTGACCAATTTAGATATTAATTTATATTTAAAACGTATAAATAATTAAAAATATATATATTCTAAAATATATATATATTAATTAAACAAAATATAAATTCAATATTTATTGAAAATCAAATAAAGGTAAATATCTTACTAATTACATTAAAATGTTAATTAAAGTACAAATAAAACAAATGAAAAAAATACAAGCAGCACAAATATGAAATTTATAAAAACACAAAGACAAAAAAGTTTGAAACACAAATACAAAAAAGTTTGAAAATTGTAAAGCTGCATCTTCTCTTGTTGACTCCAACTACATTTTCTCTAGTTTAACCTGAAAAAAACAATGTTGATAAATAAATATTTCAATTGATAATAAAATCCAGATCTATGCTAAGAAAAGTAGTAAAAAAAGTGAAATCATCAATCTTGAACAACCCTAAATTTATGCTAAGGGAATGATAAAAAAATGGAAAATGACAAAGAAATGAGAAAAAATGGAAAATGACAAGAAAACCCCTATAGGTGATTGCTTTGCCAAATAAGAAAAGCTGCATGATGTCTTTTTATATCTCTCAATGTTCATGAATATGAGGTTCATGGGTCTTCTTTGCATTCGTGCAACCGGACTCTCGATCTGGTGTAAAAATTCGAGTCTTATATTCAGCATAGAAAGTTGACATCCTTCTCCTTTGAGAGGACGATGAGATCTTCTTAAACTCTGTATCCATAACTTACATATTCGGGTTGTCTTGTAAATTATCATCTACGAAGGTCTTTAATTTGATAAAAGACACGTAACTGAGATCATATGAGGAGGCTCCAAAAAGGAGGCTCACGGTCACATGGGAACACCATTGGGGAAGAGCAATTGGTCTACCACGCACAAAAGTCGTTTGTACGCATTTCTAGTTTCGCAACGTACGGTCTTCTTGTTGAGATTCCACGTCCACTGTTTTTTTTTTGCCGACTTACACACATTATTCATCTACACGATTCACGAAGTGAATCTACATCGTTGTGCAAAATGCCCTTTTTAACTCTTTAAGTACTAAATTATTTTACTTATATATGAATTACAATCAATTATTAAAATTGTGGTTAGTTCAACGCCGCGGAAGAACATTATTTTGGTCATACCAAATATGAATTTAAGTACCATCTTATATGAACATTATTTATGTTGGCCACCAGGGATTTAACATGGTCCCTGCGCCCCAGAATTAGTCGGATTTTCGTTCGAATCGGTCATTCGGAATTTAGATACAATTAGATAAATTTCGGTTTATCAGATCAAGCCTAGGATTGATCGGTAACCGTTCGGATCGGTTCTTCGAGATATGGATACCTGGTTCACCCAAAAAAAAAAAAACAACTGCTACTGAAGAATGATTTATACAATATGAAGTCACTATACGTATAAAGTTGCTAATCCCAACCATAAAAAAAAGTTAACCAACAAGCTAGCTAAACTTCTCGGCTATCATAAAAAAACACTGAAATAGAAATTAATATCCTGAAGCTTTCACACCAGAAAAATATAAGATCATGTTACGTCGGTGTGTATTTACATTAAAATGCATCTTAGGAAATGGGTTCCACATATAAGCTTTTGTTTTTAGCTAGTCGATCGGAGCCTTATATGAATATTATCATTTATAAAAATGTCAGTGCTTTGAGTTGCAATGTGGCCAACTGAATTGATGCATACAACCTCTATTCCTTCTTTCTTTCATTTAAATAATACTGTTTAACCTAACCCTTAATCTTACAAAATTTGCTAAAAAAATATGTAAAAGCATTCAACTGGTGACAGACGAATAAAGAGCGCAAAACACATGGTTAGAAGGCAACAAACGAATAATATGGATACGGTTTAGTGAGGAAAATATGATCATAACACTTGGAGTGAGATCTTCTGTCTACCATTCTTTCTTTGTTCTTTTTGTCAGCCATTTAACTCACAACATGGCGACTGAGCAGCAAAAGTGAACCAGTCCGCTACAAAAATCCTCTCCATTATAATTTCACTTTTAAGAAAATAACTGTCATATTGCAACATATTATTTTATAAATTTATAAACAAACACAAAACATGTTGTTTATATAATTTCACACAATATCTATTAATATATAAAAGTTGAGGGTAAATGTCATTGAGATTGTGTATATAGGATTAAAAAAAATTTAACAACCAATAATATTCTTCCACATCATTATTTAAATTTAAAAAAATTTCTAAATTTTTTAATTGTATTAATAATAGAAAAATATATAAGAAAAAGAAATTATTTCTATTAAACAAAAATCAATTTAATATGAGATTAGGAAATCTTTTAATTTTAAATATAAGATAAATAAATATTCTATAAAATTCTATCAAACAAAAAAGGATTTTTTGTAATTTAAAATAATATTCTCTTTGTACATTAACTATATATAACATATATATGATACTGGTGAAAATCATCATTTAATTTTTTTTTTAAATTATATTTGATAGTTGTATTAAGAATAATAAAAGACATAAAAAAGGAAATTTCTATAAATTTCTATTAAACAAATCAATTTAACATTAAAATAGGAAATCTTCTAATTTTAAATATAAGATAATAAAACATTCTATAAACTTTTATCACCAACAAATCAATATAGTATTATATTAGAAAATTTTTGTAATTTAAAATAATATTCAGTTTTTGTAATTAACTATATATAACATATAAATAATTATAATGAAAAATATATAAAAATTGAGGTTAAATATTATTGAGAGTGTCCACATAGGATTACAATTTTAACTCAGCTATAGTAGTTTTCCAAATCATCATTTAAAATTATAAGTTTTTTAAATTTTATAATTGTACGAATAATAGATTAATACATAAGAAAATGAAATTATCTATAAATTTATATTAAAAAGGTAACTTAATATTAGAGTAAGAAATCTTCTAATTTTAAATATAAAATAAGGAAATATTCTATAAAATTTTAACAAAACAAAATCGATATAGTAATATA
>KE155590.1:135843-148873 GCA_000411075.1 Sisymbrium irio | reverse complement strand
TATATATATATATATATATATATATATATAGTTTAGTATAGATATATATTCAACCAGCCTACATATATGCTTATAGATACGCATAGATATGAATGACTCTCTAGACACTCCTACCATGAGATTCAGTGTAAGAAGAGAAGAAGATCCTAACCACCCTTGCATTGGCTTAGATCTGATGAAAAAGAAGAAGAAAAGAGTAGATATGTTGCCCTTCACTCTACACCTTTTGGATCTACAAAACAAGAATTGGTTTCCATCACAAACTCAAGGTATGAGATCTAGAAGAAAAGAAGAGACAAAGAAGATTCACAAAAAGGGATCTAGGGTTTTCTTACCCTTACCAATGGCTTGATCCAAAACGAAAAGAGAGGAAGATTCCAGAAAACGCCTAAAGGAAACGGAAACTCTGTGAGATCTTCTCTCCGGTGGCTGCTCTGCAGGATTCCGGTGACCGGCGGCTTCTCTCCCTTGGCTGACGGCTGATGGCTCTCTAAACGGGCAGGGTTTCGCTCCACTTTTCCTTTGTGGAGAAAAGACTAAGGGCTGCCTCCCTTTTATAGGAGAAGAAAGGGAAAATCCTAGGTCATTCTCTACATAGACAAAAGCTTCATGGACATGCACTTCTTTTATCAATTGGGTTGGGCCCGGGATGTGACAACTCTCTCCCACTAAACAAGAATTCGCCCCTGAATTCAATTCAGGCTTCTGAGACGCTTCAACAGTAGGAAACAGCTTTGGGTAGTCTGACTTCATCTGAACTTCTGGTTCCCAAGTTTCCTCATGGATTTCATCTCTTTCCCAGCGCACATGAACCATTCTGGTTCTCTTTCCCTGGACGTCCAAGTCCTTAGGCTTTCAGATTGCAATTGGTTTGCTCTAAACTGATAAGTGACGGTTGGCATCCTCTAGAGGCTATGAAAGAATCAACTCTGACTCTCGGACTACTTTCCTCAGAACTGACACATGAAATACATTGTGGATATCTGACAACTCTTGTGGGCCATAAGCGTATCTAAAGCTTATTGTTTCCTTTCCTCTTCATGGTATCAGAGCCATTTTAGCCTTAAAAGGTGTTTGTAATGGCGAACTCTTACCATTTTCCTGACAATGTTCATGTCACCAGTTCTGTCACTCTCAAGTTAAAATAAGCATGAAGTGTTTGTGTAGGTTAAGCATTGAGTGGATTTTCTCATTTTGATGACCATGGCTTACTCTTTTGGAGTAGGTTGGCTTTGCATGCATTTTAGAATCACTAACTACAGCACCAACTTGATTCCTCTTGATTGTATATGTGGATCTGAGCCCCCATTTTCAACCCTCTTTTCCATTCTTTGTTTTGTTATCCTTGTGGACAAGCAAAAGACAAGTTTGGGGGAGTTGATGTTTATGCATTTTTGTTAGTTTTAGGTTCATTTTTGTTTGTTTTTCTTTGTGCATTTTCATAGCATATAGGCTTTTTTAGGTTGCATTTATGTGTTTTTGTCCTAATCAGGTGCTAGAGGGGTGATGGGTGTTTTGGAGGCATATAAGTGGATTTGGAGTCCTAAAATCAGTTAAATCAAGGATGAATCAGGTGCAGCAATAGAAGCATCGCCACAGCCGGATGTTTCAGCAGGTTATTCCAAGAAGAATAAGTCGATGTGATGCCACAGCCAGATGTTCCAGCAGGTTGTGCAGAAGGAACAAGCCGCCGGATTCCATGTGACACGACCAGCGACTTGTGCAACCTCCGGCCAGCGACTTGTGCAAAGAGGAACATCCCGCCGGTGACATATTCCAGGGGGTTGTGCAGAAGGAGCAAGCCACCGGATTCCATGCGACACGACCAGCGACTTGTGCAGCTTCCAGCCAGCGGCTTGTGCAGAGAAGAACATGCTGCCGGACTTCCCAGCAACTTTTTTCCGGCGACTTGTGCCGGAACAAGTCGCTGTCGAAACAATTTATTCTCTTTTTCTCTTTAGGTTTTTCATTTTTTGTGGGGCCTGCCTAGCCTCTTTGGGGGACTAATATATAAAGGCTAAACCTAATTTCTAAGACTCATCTTTTATCTATTGTCTAAACCTAAAACCTTTTGGTTAATTTTCTTTAATCTATTTAAAGTTTCTCTTTTGATTTTTGCAATCTTTGTTTATCTTTTGTTTATTCTTCTAATCTAATGATTATGCTTCTTTCTATCATATGATTAAGTGTTTTCACTATGATTAGTCAGTAGATCCTTGTTAGACTTAGGGATTAAGTAGATCTAAGATGATTAAGAAATGATTGGAGGTATTTAGTGCTTGTTTAAGTTGTTCCTATCTATTTGGATTGTTTTTAATGCTAGATTAGAGTCAAAATCTCTGTTTCTAGAAGTTAGGTTTCGTCATGCACCAAAAGTGTTTGATGAAATGTCTGATCCAAATCTATCTAGAACTTTGCTTGTTTTTCCAATGATGATTGATGTTAAACTTGCTTAATAGCCTCATATATTAGTTTTTAGTGCAGGTAAGTCTTGTGAATGCCAATGAGAATTGATGCTTTTGCTTGGCTTTTTAGGATCACACTCATGAGAGTGATGTGATTAGTGATTAGTTCTTAGCATTAGGACTGTTCTTGTTTGATTAGCACCTCTCAATCATTGATTAATTATCCTAGATCAATTATCATAGTCCCAAGGGCCTAATTTCTTTTAAATTGTCTAATTGCTCTGTTTTTGTTGTTTGAATTTTGTTCTTTAAGTGCTATCTCTCTTGCTTCATTATCTTTATAGGATTGCTAATTGAATTATAATCTTTGTTGCTTGGATTAGACTGTTGGCTATTTCATTCGTGTGTTCAAATCCCTAAGTTTGGATTGACCCTTATACTACTATGACTAGGTTCATTGATGCCTAGATAGAATATATGAAATTGATTCTAAAATTCAGTTATCAATTGATTTCAGTGACCGGCGGCTGTTCTTCCTTATCTGACGGCTTCTAACTCTCCAGACGGATATGACTTCGTTCCATTTTTTTTTATAGGAAAAAAACTAAAAACTATCTTCATTTTATAGAAAAAAAAAGGAAAAATTCTAGATCATTTTCTACCTAAACCAAAGCTTTATAAATCTACACTTCTTTTATCAATTAGACTGGATCCAAAATATGATAAATAACATAAAGATAAAAATGCATATCCCTCTATAAAACAAGAAACCATCAAGTAGTTTCAATAAAACTGAAAATAGTATTTATGGAAAAAAAGAAAGTCAAAGATACTCCTTAATTTGTTCATCGTGCGTAGATGTCAATGATGATCGAATATTCAAGAAGTTAAAAAGAAAAATAAAAAAAAAAGAGTTCTACTTTAGAATGAATATCTTATGTGAGGGCGGTGGTATTACTCTGACAAGGAAAAAAAAGAATAAGGGAATCTTTGTGTAGAGTAAAACAGAACATTCTCTTACAATGGGAAAATGTTCCATATCGGCTCTAAGTCTAAGCCATTGGATCTGTTTCGTTTGAACTTAGAGGGTAAAGATTCTCAGTATCTGTCACAAAACATCAAGTTACATAGCATAAAGCTAACTCTTAAGTAGTAATCGCCAAAACCCAAAACCATGTTACCTCCATACTATAGATTATGGTGGTCATAGTATTAGGGTTGCCTTTTATCTATATAGTTGCGTTAGTTAACTTTTATATGATCTATCAGACAATCACTTGGCTCTCAGAATTGACAATTATGTTACCCTTGATTAGTGGTCTAACAGTTTGTTACTTGTCAGTAATTCAAGTTGGGTATTACGGTATTATACATTTTTGTACAGCAACTTTATTGTAACCTTATATACATATATATATATATATTCGTTGTATATTTTATATATTGCACATAACTCAATGTGCAACGATCAATACATATCTTAAGAATAAATTGACATTTTATTGTTCATACATATTAAAACTTAATTATATGTATATCGTTTCCTAACTGAACATTTTATTTATAATTTGAAAATATGAAAAATATATTCTCAACGACACTTATTACAAAAACTATTAATTTTATAATAATTATGGAGATCAAAATTTATATGGCCAATTTTAACCCCAAAGAAAAAAGAGTATGGCTATCCCGCCAAAATGTTAGTTTCTTTTTAGATAACGACATTCGTCACAGTCCAGTGGAACTCTGTATTGCTCATGTACTGGTTGCACATATATTTCTAGCAAATTAAATCTAAAAGAATCATTTGATGGCTGGAAAATTCTAAGAGCATAAATGGAATAATACTCCTCAGCTATTAACTTTTGGAGAAAATAAAGACAATAGGCGTTACTAGTATATTTTATTCCAAATATATCTTAAACGATGGATGACAAACCTAAAAGAACTACATAAGTTTTACTATTTCATATGTGTGCACATATTGTCTAACGAGAAATAAAATTTAAGAATTAAGTCTCGTTTTCTAAGTTCGATAAAATACATGGTTCAACTTACTGATCCAAAAGCCAACCAAAAACAAAATTCAAATAATATAACTAATCAAGAATAATATGGACGAAAACAGTTATACATAAGATAATACCATCAAGATATGTTCAAACGTCCATCAAAGTATATATGACTTTTCTTTTCTTTTTTGAAAACAGAAGGTTATTGATTATTGCAGCTTGCATCATTATTTTATAGAAATTACATAATAAAATGAAAAAAAGTTGGGGACGAAAGATTTTCTTTTTTTTTTCTTTTTGTTAATATCTTTTTTCTTTCTTTTTGTTAATATGTTGGGGTAAAGATTTCAAAAGGGGGTTTCCCTAAATGAGCCATTGCAATTTGGAAAACGAACAATGTGCATGACAATTCGGTTTAGGTAAAAGACCAACTTGTTCTCATTGCACTTGTAAACCCCTAAACTAGAGAGTTGTAAACAGTAGTAATCCTCAACACCTACTTGGTTGGTGACACGTCAGAAAGGCCGAAAATTGGGTCCAGTAGAATGTACCAGAATGGTACTTGCAAGATTTAAGGTTTTAGTGCTCATAAGTTGCTGAGCTGGATAGATGCCCACCCATTTTAGGGTTTAGGGTTTGATTATTTCCCACAGAATTTATAAGATAAGACTAGGTTAGTTTCGCATGCCGACATCAATATGCGCACAACATCATTCGTTAGTCTTTTTTTTTTCGTTTAGATATTTTTTTTTCGTTTAGATGAATAAACACAATGGTGAACTACCCTACCCATCAAAGCATATGAACTATAGAATGAACTTATGTGGAAAATTGTGAAATGGAGGATTTTATTCCTCATGTGATTATATATTTCTTGGTGAATTTACACAAGAGAGTTACTGCATTTATTATATTGGCCACCCTCGAAAGCTGACCAGACTCATACATGTACAATAACTTCATTTATATTTCGGGTCAAGTCTTTTCACATAATTACCGTTAATAGATAAGTAATATATGAATCATATTGTGCTATACTGACCAATGTAATCTTTTTGAGAAAACAGGTATTTGAATCAACTTAGTTAGTCATGTGGCCTTGGCGCATCTGCAGATCTAAAAGGTCGCCATAGAAACGGTTTAACCGTTCACATAACAAGCAGAAACTTTGTAGGCACGTTTATAAGTAGATGAATCATAAAAATCCATAGACGACGGATAATATTAGGCTTAGGTGAAAAAAGAAAAGAAAAGGGAACCTTAGGGGCATGAAGTTAACAACTGTAAAGTAGAGATAATGCTCTTTGATTCTTTTTGCCCACTATGTACATCCCATTGAGTTAAAACTCTTTCACTCTCTTTCTCTCACGCACAGACGCATTTTGCAAGTTGATACACTTTTCTCCTCCCTATATAAATCACTACTCTTCTCAATCAACAATTACATCATACATTTAACAGATTCTCATTATGAGCCTATAGTGTTTACCCGTTCGTTCACTTGCATTCTCTTTAATATAAGACGAGAGAGGGAGAGTTTGTAATATAAGAATACTATTATTTTTGTTTATTTTATTAGTAGCATTACACTACGTCGGAAGAGATTAAAACAAAAATGGCAATTTCATTCGCCGTCTTGGCTACGGTCTTTGGCATTCTAGGTATATCTTCTCACGTTTACGTACACATTCAAAATGCATGCATTGACATAAGCTATCATGCATTCTAACTTAATAAAAATTATTTTGTAGGGGATGTCATCTCCTTTTTCGTCTGTCTTGCCCCAATGTAAGTGCTCTATAACTCTTTGTATTTCCCTCTTGTATATACCACACTCGCGCACTAAACATACGTGCTGATTGTATATTAGACCGACGTTCATTCGTATATACAAGAGGAAATCTTCTGAAGGGTATCAGTCGATCCCTTACGTGATTGCACTGTTCAGTGCGATGCTGTGGATATACTACGCCATGATCAAGAAGAATGCAATGATTCTTATCACTATCAACACGTTTTCATTTGTCATACAGATCGTCTACCTCTCCTTCTACCTGTTCTACGCTCCTAAGAAGGAGAAGGTCCTTATCTATATGAATATAACTTAATTATTATCTTGAATATACATATACGCACAAGAATACTAAATCTTTACGTGACGGTGTATTTCGATATGGCAGACCCTAACCGTGAAGCTCATCCTATTTGTGGATGTTTTTGCGTTCGGCCTTATCTTCTTCCTGACATACTTTCTGTTTCATGGCAACAAACGTGTTGAAGTCCTTGGATACATCTGTATGGTCTTTGCCCTATCTGTTTTTGTTGCACCCCTTGGCATCATTGTAAGTCTCTTTCTTATTCACTCATTCTTCCATTGAAAATCTTTTGTCTAATCGGTTAAGTTAATCTTGAAAACACAGAGGAAAGTTATTAAAACGAAGAGTGCAGAGTTCATGCCGTTTGGTCTGTCCTTCTTCCTCACCTTATCGGCTATCATGTGGTTCTTCTACGGTCTTCTCCTCAAAGACATGAATGTAGCCGTAAGTAGCATCGACTAGTCTTCATATTTTTCTGCCTTTCTTATTATGTTCGAGCTATCTCTTAAATCTTTGTTTCTTATGATATTTTTACAGCTTCCAAATGTTTTGGGTTTCGTCTTTGGAGTGCTTCAGATGATACTTTACTTGATTTACAAGAAACCAGGGACGAAGGTTTTGGAGCCACCAGGGATTAAGCTTCAGGACATATCAGAGCACGTTGTCGATGTCGTGAGGCTTAGTATGGTTTGTTCCTCACAGATGAGAACTTTGGTGCCACAGGACAGTGCCGACATGGAAGATACCATTACCATTGATGAGAAGATCAAAGGAGACATTGAGAAATTTAAAGAGAACAAAGAAATGCTTCTCAGTTCGAAGAATTAACAAGCTCTGAACTATCAAGTGTCGATGTGTGCGTGGCTTGGTTGCTTGCGTGTTAAGGTTTAATGTTAAATTTGGGTCTGCATCTCTCCCTCCTATTGTGATCACTCTCTCCCTCTCTCATCTCGAATGTGTAAAATAAGTCTTATAAATTAAATAAATCAATATATCGTTTTCTTTTTGCATGTGTTTCCTTTGTAAAAAAAAACAAAGATATGTTTGTCGATTATGTTTTTAAAAATGGAATTGAAACCAAGGGGGGAAATATCAATATAGACGATAAAAGTGGTATGAGTGCCAATGGAGCAATAAGCCAAATGGACTCTGTCAACCCAATGAATTTGCATAAACCTAACAAATTTGGTAGAACTTATTGATTTTAATAAAGTAGAACTTGGTTGAGGCCTGACAAATACGTTGTGGGGATTCTCCCAAGTCCTCCCTGTATCGTGGGAAGCTTGGGCCAGGCTTCGAGTAAGACTAGAATAACACCTATTGAGTATCAACTAGATCCATCAAAGGCCACCAAAGTTAATCATATCACCTTTGTGAGCGATGCTTTTGCTTCTCCAATAACATATGGAATCGAATACGACATGGTGGCAACTCCAATCTCCTCTACGAGTGAATATTCCAACTAGTGCATTTAAACTTACTCCTTGCGCCCCCTTTTATCTTCTGCCTATTTAAACAATAAGATCCTCCCGCGTAATATCGATCAAAGTTTCCATTAGAAGACTAGACTGATTGGTGAATATCTTAGGGATAATAATCTTATTATCTTCGATCCAAAGACGACAAGAAGCTTAATATAAGAAAATCTGGATTAATTGTTTTAGATATGGCCTTCTGACGGATATGCATTTTCCTTGGATAATACAGTATCATTGGAAAAGAAGAAATGACAAAATATTGAGAAATATCAATCAAAACCCACAGAGTATTCTTGAGATAGAAACAAAAGTAATGTTATGAGAAGAAGCTCAATTGTCGGAAATCAAGGGTGGTAGATCAGTTGCTCAGGATAATGGGAGAATTTTAAATTCTGTTCTACCTGCTCATGAAAGTTTTTGGGGCCACGTTGATAGCTCATCGAAAGAAACTGATAGGTTTTCGGGACATGGTTTGGAATGGAGGAACCTTTGATAGGGGCTACCAATATTCAATACAACCTCTCAAGTTTACACACTGAGTTTGATTCTCTCATTTATTCTATAGACTATATGGTTATTTTACAGAACCTCCAGGACGTCAACTTTGCTATAGACTGTTTGGTGAAGATGAAAGTCTCCTTGCCTAACCCATCAAAGATGGTATGTAATCATTTTCGTGAACTAAAACTACTAAAGTTCTCCATTTCATTGACCCACTCTGATAATGTAAATCTTCAGTTAATATATAGAATGTTTTTTACTCTCCAGTAAAGTTAACTTTACTTTTGGATGTCTACAACACTAATTCAGGCTTATTAGTAGATAGCTCTAGGAGTTTATCTTTTTTCAAACTGGACTGCTTGGAATCTAATGCTGTTAAATATACTAAAAAGACAAACTATAAGTTGTTTATTAAAAATAATTATGATAACTTTAAATTATAATTATATTAAATAAAAATATTATATATGTAAATAGCTGATTTGTTTGTAGTATATAAATTTAGTGAAAATTATATTATAATATATAAATTATTACTATTATTAATGTAAAATTAATATTTTCAAAAATATTTTTGGTTGTATATTTTAATAAGAGTATATATATTGAAAAAATTACCCAAGCAAACATAACATGGACGTAAAACCTAGTATCTAGAATAATAGCGTAATAATTATGGTTTTCAATGATTTTGTAATAGTGTAGTTGATGTTACTATATTGTTGTTAATTATTTTATAATAGTTTATTATTAATTGTGTGTGAGATTTTGTGTAAGTAGAGTTGTATTTAAACGTAACCTTTTCTAGTTTTAAAATTTACTAATTTAATTTTTTTATAGGATTCATTAAGATATTTATCTTTATTCATCAGTCATATATTGTTTTAATAATTTACTATGAAAAAGTGTCAAAACCTTTTTTATTTATATATATATTACTTACATAATTTTAAGTAATCTAAATCAATTTGTTTTTCAAAAAAAAATTAGAGTAATTGCATAATATAGGAAGAGATAATTGGATAATTAACTGACAGGTAGTTGTCGGGTAACTTTTCACTGGTGAGAAGTCAGAAAAACCCATATACACTCTATACTTTTAAACAAAGATTTATAGGGGACACGACTATTCGGATGTCAGGATATTTGTAAAGAGTATCTCACGTTTTAAACCAAAATCTTCATAAAATATTGGTTGCCATCATTAAAAGCAAACGTTAGAAAGAGAAAAAGCTTAGAAAACACACACAGAACTCAAAGTTCGCCTTCTCCTATAACACAAACCTGCTTTATTGTGCTCTCAAATCTACAGTTTTTGTTTTTCCTCTTTCTTCTCGCCCAGCAAATGGATTTTAACCTCTGTGCAACTTCCATTTACTGGCTTTCAACGCAAACAGAAATCAAAGTTTACAACACTTCTAGTTGGCGTCGATTTCGAAAGCGGCAGCGTTTCAGTACCTTTCAGTGTTTCCGGAAACTTTGGGTCCGAATTTTATAAGAATATATTGTTGTGAATCATTTACTTAATGATTTCATTATTTATTTGTTACAGATGGAGGATCTAGGGTTTCATCATCGAGTGATGGCGGCGGAAGAACAACTTCGAGGGGAATGAGTATATTATTGCATTGGTTGGTAATAGTATTGGTGGATAATGTTAGTGAGAATTATAATGTTATAAACTCAGTGAATTATCGACTAATCGTTAGATATTTAGGTGTCAGAGTTATAGTCAATTGTAATAAATAAGTGTAGTATATCATTGGTTTCTCTCATATGGTGGTTGATAACATCAGTTAGTTATCATGTAATATGGTTCCTTAGTTAGCTGCTAACATTGTGATGTACATGTTAGCCTACTATGAATTATCAATTAATCGTTAGATATTTATGTTTTGGAGTTATATTCAACTGTAACAAGTAAGTTTAGTATATATTATGGTGGTTGATGACAACAGTTAGGCTTATCATGTAATATGGTTTCTTAATTAGCGTCTAACATTGTGATGTACCTGTTAGCCTACTATATACGTCTTGTATTGCATTGGTTGCTATCATGTGGTTGATTCTGCGAATTATCAGGAAAATATGTAATGATTATGTGTTGGACTAATTGTCAACCGAAAAAATATTAATAGTATATCATCAGTTGCTAACATATTGTTGTTGATAACGTCACTTACAATTGTCGGAGGTAATGGGTTGTTAATTATAGGATTGGATTTAGTTGATAATATGAATGGTCGATAAAATCAGGTATATTGTTATCATCCAAAAAATATTGTTAACTATAATCTACTGTCAACGATATTTATTTGTTCGAGGAACTGATGTCAAGTGATACAACCAAATTATGCTTATCATTGGTTGCTAACATATTGACATTCCTTATGTTATTGATAAATAACAATATTAGCAGGTGTTATTGGATAACATAATTAGCCGATATATTAAATACCAATACACAACAATAAGAGTTTCATGCATGATAATACTATTATCAGATATTTATTTTACATAGTTGACAGTGTTAGTGAGTAATAGGTAAATGTAATAAACCTAATGTCTGTCAATTGCGTTGTCAGTGTAATGTAGATTTCGGAGAATGAAGGACGCCAGGAAGGTGGAGAAGACGTTGGCGGCTCCAAGATAATAATGATAGAGTTAGGGAACTAATCTTGTTAAGGAATCGGGGTTAGTGGAAGTGTATAATTACTAACTTTATGTGATTGGCAACCGATAGAGTTATCGACTAATGTATGTCTAATTATCTTTTGTAATTTCAGCAAGCTTAATTGTCCAACAATTTATAATGTATTTATATGTTACAGTTTAATATATATTTCTTCTTTGTTAAAGTTGATAAAAAGATATTTCCAATCAATTTTAACACCAATAATCACATGGTATTATTGTCCGGTAAAAGCATTGTATTGTCAGGTAACTATTATATGTTTGTATGTTATCATGTAAGAATACTTGTATGTTAGCATATAACGAGAATTTCATGGTTATACTTATATGTTTATCATATATATTCAATTTTTACACATAGATTCCATATTTGACTATTTGTTATCAATAATCATAATTCTCGGCATAATAGTTTTTGGATTCCTTGATATAATTACCGGATATTCACGTTGGGGTTTATTGTTCATGGATTATCGGGTATATATCCTTCATATCTTCATTGTATGGGTTTATGGTCTAGGGTTTAGGTGCTGTATTTTGGGTTTAGGGTATAGTGTTTAGTTGAAAGGATATAATGGTTGGGGTTTAGGGTTTAGGGTTTAGGGTTTAGGTTTATAATTTAGGATTTAAGATTTGGGTTTAGAGTTTAGGGTTTAGAGTTTAGTTTTATAGTTTAGGGTTTAGAGGAAATGATATAATTACATGTTTTTTTTATTGGCAACCATTATCATTATCGACTAATATCGATGTTTATTAGACAAGTTATCTTGTTTGAGAATCAGGATTAGTTGAAATGTATATTTACTAGCTTTATATAGTTAGCAACCGATAGAGTTATCGACTACTGTAAGCCTAATTATCTGATTTTCGTAATTTCTGCAAATGTACTTTTCCAACAATTCATATAGTCTTTATGCACCCTTTTTCCCTCTGATCACTTGGTCAGTACCAATCCTAAGACCTAAGGCGGACTCCCCTGTAAACCTTTGACCGGCTGTCTTGTTACTGTTTAATATATAATTATTCTTCCTTAAAGCTGATAAAAAGATAATCCCAATCAGTTTTAATGACATGATATTATTGTCCGGTAAAAATAAAATATTATCAGGTAACCATTGTATGTTTGTATGTATAAAAAATCTTCCATAAAATCTCTGAAAATCTTCTCGCCACCCATTTTGTAAGATTTGTTTGTCTATCACTTTTTGCATTAAATGCAAAACAGTAAAGCCAAGAGTGTTTGATAATTTCATTATAAGGGTATAATGGTCCAAAAAAATTACTCGACTTAATTTACAATTTCAAGATGTTATAAAGTTAGTTTTGGAAATTGTTTGTAATATTAAACTGAATGACTCAAAAAATTATGAGTTTATCAGATGTCTGAGTTGTGAAATATAAAATATAATTTTAGACAACCTGAATATTAATATTAAAATTAATTATAGAATTTTTTTTTAATTTATGAAGATCATTAATTCTAGATTTGAAATAGTTTTCGTGGGTCTTCATTTTAATGTATTAATGAACTTTGTTCAACTTATAAATTTTATTAGATAAAAAATCGATAAACACTAGTTGTAGTTATGTCAACATTAAATTATATTTACCAAATTAAGTAGTATAAATTAGAATAAAACACTTTATGAAAACTCAAAGAACCTTGGTTTATATGTGCTTCAAATTATTTCAACTTGAATATGGAAATGGAATAAGTCTTGGTTTGGAAATTTCAAATGAAAGACTTTTGTTTTTTAGATGACAAATTTAAAAGCGATGGATATGGAAATGTAGTTGTTGATAAGTAAAAGGTTAATTTAATAAATATACATTAGATTTGG
>KE155590.1:120989-133891 GCA_000411075.1 Sisymbrium irio | reverse complement strand
ATTTGAGATGTATTGATAACTTTATTTTTAAGTATATGATGGAATTATATAATATATTATATTAGTTTTTATTTCTATCTTTAAATATATTTATAATTGAATTTATATTTTTGTATATATTTAGAAAAACTAAAATATGGTAATTTGTTTATCAAATCTATCATTTTTTATTTTTCATGATTTTATAACTAAAATGAGTTAATTAGTCTTTTTAACCTGTTATCCAATTGTCTATATATTTTTCATATCTTATTCAAACAAAATATAAAAATCTATAATTATAAAAATATGAACATGTATCACTATGTGAATAGTATAGATATCAAATTAAAAATAATTTTATGTTAGTTTTGGTACATATTTACTAAATATATTTTTGTGTTATTGTTTTGTGTATATTTGCTAAAATTTGATTTCATATTTTTTAAAAATAATTGATTTATTATATTATATTAACTATTTTATTTAATATCAACTATATATTTTGCATTATTATTTTTTAATTTATTGAAGAGATGGGATCTACATATATAAATATATTTTTATTTATGATAGTTAATCTCTACATGATCATATGTGACCAAGTGTATTGAAACCTAAGATAGTCTACATTTATGTCTAGTTTAAATTATCCTTAATGTAATTAAAATTTTCAATGACATTTCTTGTAAATCACACATGAACATAAGGTTATTTTCCTAAATGTATCATGTTTTAATAGTATAGATAATAACATCAAAAATTAAGAATATAGCCATAAGTAAAAAAAATTAAAGAAATGGCTATGGGCCCACATTGAAATTTATATATTAACCTTATGTAGATAACAAATTAAAATAAAAATGATATACGGCTATACATCTTAGAATTTCCACACACAAATAACCCAACAAAAGCCATTTGAGAAAGAAATAGTGATCTTATCAACCGCATGTGAAATTATTATTCATAAAAGTTGTTGTTACATTCGATTAATCTTTGAGTGTGTAGAAGACAAGGCCGTGAATGATTAAAATAATGATTCAATCTGATGCATGTGAAATTACTATTTAGTCAATGGTAATATAACAATTCTTATACAAAAACTATTACATGGTTATTTTATTAATTTTAGGTTCCTACGGTAACTGAGCCTAATTTCCCAAGTAAAAGCATTGAAAGCCACATTTAAAGTATACTCCTTCCGTTTCACAAAAAGTGTCGTTTTAGAAGTTGCACATAGATTAAAAAGATATTTAATTTATTTATTTTCCAAAAAAAACATCACTAAATATCTATCTAAACACAATTCAACTAATAACAAAACAAATTTATAATATAAAATATAAAAAAGTCAATAAAATTTATATTGAAATTTGAAAATAACACTCTTTATGAAACAAAATTAACATTTAAAACGACACTTATAATAATACGGAATGAGTACTTCATTGACGAACAAAAAAAATTGATACTTCATTTTTCTAATATATTAGTACATAACCCACATTTGTGCGGAGTGAGTTGCTATTAAATATTTTAATATGTTATAATGTATTTTTGTTTATTTCATGTTAATACTGTATTTTGCTATGTAATATTTATTTTTTAAATTTTTTATTTATAACTTGGTTTAAAAATTGTCGTTTTGTTTATTACAGATAGAAAAATGCTATTTGGATAGAAATATTTTATAGTAGCTAAGAATCATGATAATAGAGATTGATTTATTTGATTTGGATGATTAATATCTTAAGTAAACTAATTACTGTATCAGAAGATTATTTTTTTTGGAACACGAAAAATGCTATTATTTTAAAACCATATTTTAAAATTTTAATGAGTATCACATGAAATCAAATTAATATTAGGAATTTTTATTATATTTTAAATGTAGTTTAGAAATTGTAAATCTCTATAATATTATTTATTTATAAAAATCTCTACATATATTTTGAATTTTATATTTAATATCCGAAAGATGTATATCTTTATAAAAATATATTTTTACTAATCGTTTGATATTAATCATACTTATTATCCAGAAATTATTAGATTTCTATTATATTTGATTTGTTTGAGATGGAATTTGGGATTTAATAGGTTGTTTAATCTTTAAAACACGGTGTGAAGATATTCTCTTATACTAGCAGGGCATTTTCTAGATCATTTTATATATCGTCCGTTGAAAATATAATCTAGTCTCTTTTTTCACAGAATTTAACTTTATTATAATGGTTTCATTAGACGATATCCCAACGAAACAATTTCAATAAAAAAAAAAGTTGAATAAAATCACAGTTTTGAGGAGATTCGCACAAAATTATACATTTGTATACAGTAATCCACCTAAACGTGTGCCTCACATAGCATTCCAAGTCCAACTACGTGCAAATGGATGCCCCACACAATTTCAATGACATATAGAAGAGACCATCCAAGTACCAGACATTGTTTAGATCCCTAAAGAAAGCACCTTAGAGTTCATTTACCGATGTAGTTGCACTATAATGCAAAGTGCTGATTGTGACGACTACACTCGAGAAACCATTAAATCGAAACACCAAACAACCTTTTTTTGTAGGAGCAGAAGAGAAGGAAATTTTCCTTCCGTGTCTCTCGAATTGTAAGTTTGTGACTTGTGAGTTCTCGGGTGAAATGATGGAAAAGAAAGCTTGATGTAAGGGTGGGCAAAATATCCGAACCCGAATAACCGCATGTATTGAACCTGAACCAATAAAATATCTGTCCATCGCAGGGGTGAAATGATGGAAGAAGAAAGTTTGACGTGTGAAGCATAGTCTCCCATGAGTAATCATCACCCAATCAAATGGAACAAACGATAATCGAAGACTTGGATCATTCCTTTAGTTTCTTTTACCTTTTAAACTTTAAAGTGTGCCAAAGATTGTAAGTGCCTTTTGGTATAATATTTTACTCTATAAGCGTCTTTATGCCAAAGTAACTCGTTATATATTGACTGGAAAAACAGATGTTTGCGAGTTTTTGTCGGAAAGCGTAACCAAAGTCTAATTATTTCGATACCGAAAAACGCTACATTATACTATTTCTCTACTAACTCCGGTGTGGTTGGGTCAGAGAACACTTTTAGACCACAAAAAATACTTACATGCTAAACCAAAAACAAAAAAGTCAAAAAACCTAACGAGTCAATACTATGCAGCTACAACGTTTCGAGCTAGTTCCGACCTCTTAACGTCTCCCTCGGGATTTTTCATCTAACAACGTTTGGATTGTGTTTGACGCCTCCTGCAACCACAAAGTTTATAACTAATATCATTTCCCGAATCTGAGAAAATATGTAGAGAAAGGTGGTTCGAACGAATAAGAACCTCTAGCTTGTTTCTGAGATCTGCTTCCTCCTTGTCGCGTCTGTCTCTATCCTCTGAGAATATGGCGATTAAACTGTCTTGCTCTTTCTTCACTTCTTCTAACTCGTCCTTTGTTCTTTGAATCTATAATAACAAGACGATTCCATTGGTGAGAGTGTTGCTTATAGGTTTGCAAGCAGACACAGTAAAATGTCAGAAAGTAGAACTTTACCTCAGCTTCGAGTTTCTTCCGTAGCTCTTTCTCGCGTCGCAGCTCGTCTTGCAATAACAGGTAAACACCTTCTTTTTTGTCTAGCCTGAGAGAAATAAAACACAAAGCTTCAATCGGTTCACACAAGTGAGAAACATGAATCTTTTAGGCAAATTAACATGTTACGTAAGGTAACAAACCTGTCTTTTAACTTTTCATTCTCCTGTTCCAGTTGACTGAGGGTACGTGAACCAGAATGAGGCTTCGGAACTTCGGAACTCTGCTAGAAGAAGTACGAAAAGGTTTCAGTTCTCAGCCCTATTTACCGAAGAAAGATAAAAGTAAATAAAAATGAGAATGGACCTTCTCAGGAAGTTCAGAAACATTTTTTTCAGAAGAATCATAATCAGAGTCATCATCATCATCACTGTTGATAACCTCTACAGTACCAGCTCCTTGAGGCTTTGCTCGTTCGTTAGACTTGGAGGAGGTGTTTCCAAATTTACCACCTTTCCCTGCAGAATCCTTAACAGATCCTTTTCCTCCTCCATTCACATTTGATCGTGAGTCGAATTTTACTGAGGCTGCAGGTGGAGTTTTAAACCTAGAAGCAGCACTTGAAGTTTTAAAGCTCGAAGCAGCAGATTGAGTTTTGAAGCTCGAAGCAGCAGCTCTTTTCCTAGTTGAGACAGATCCTTGAGGATCATATTCTGGTGATGATTCTACAATATGGGAAACATTTCCGAAAAATTGTTTACCATAAGTTTTAAATCTCCGATGCTAAAAACAAGTAAAGGAGTTAGAGATATTGTACCTCTGTCTTCAGAATCCTTTACCGACTTTTTGCCTTGTTTTGACGCATATGAGGCATATCCAATTATGTGAGACTTAGATCTCCTGAGTAAAAGCAGAACCAAAGAGTTCAATGAAGCATTCGCGTTTAAGAAGCGGTGAGTTCGTTTTAAAATCAAGAGAAGAGCAACAAACCAAAAATTCTTCTGCATTTGAACTAGACGTGTCTCGAGTCTAGACAAAACTGTTGTACGTTCAAAACCTTGCTTATCATGAGCAGGCTCAACGAAATTAGCTTCCAAGACACCTTTAGTTACAGAATAAACTAAACATTAGACTTCACATTAATAAGGCTAGTCATAACACGCCTTCCTGTTAAAATAACGATACCTATGATCCCACGACCCTGACTTCCTGCTGCATTCCATAGCCTCCAAAATGGCTGAGTAAACAAGTGAGACAGAGTTGGTTAGGGAAAAAATGACAGGAACAAAGGCAATATAAGCCAAACGAAGAAAAAAAACCTTAATAAGGCGATTCTTGTGGTAAACATTGAAGCCTTGAACATCAACATGATGTTTTGCATCCTTAACAAATCCAATCGTCACAACAGCAGACAGCTGTTAAAAACAGCCGCGTAAGTTCCTCAAATTAAAAGTACAAGAAGAAAGCCTTGACTATAACTAAGTTATGAAAAACATACATTTGAGAAATTACACAATCCATCGGGACCATCTTTTGGACGATAAGTAATTTGGTCTGTGTGCATCATGTCATTCACAATGCTGTGATGCTCAACATCTCTTCCTCGGAGAATGATACGGAACTTCGGTGGAACTCTTAGGTACAGAATAGATACATAACTCTGGAGACAAGCCAAAGGGTAACCAAACAAAAAAAAATACATCAGACAACTTTAAACCATCACTGCATCCTTCTGTTTCATTCTTTTAAGAACCATTTATAACATTTTCAACTGCCACAATTAAGAAGGACGGAAAGAATATTCCTACCCTGAGTGAATGCTTGTATGTCAGGAAGTGTCTAGAGTTAGGGAATTTTGTAGCCATATTTATATTTTTCTCATCCCGATTGACCCCTCTCAGTTGGATATCCTGCAACAAACCATATGTCAATTAAATAAATAAAGAAGCTTTTGCATCGTCGCAGATCATAATCAACAGTAAAAACACATACATGCGGATCAGTGTCAAAATCTAGTTCTAGCAGTCCTTGATCATCTTCCCAGAGGTTATATATGATTATCCTTGTTCCATGATCCTTCATCAGATTAAACTAAAAACAGCCATAGAGAAATATATTAGTGGAAATATTCTCAAAATATTAGTAAAGAGGTAGTAATGTTAGAAAACCCACTTCAAAGATTGATAAAGCACAATCAAATAAAACATAGCTACCGAATATTTTAAAATAATCACTACAACTAACTCGTTTGTTTTTTGATCTTCTGGAGCTAAGGACAGATTTCTACCTGGCTTAGAAGATCATCTTCACTAGAGAATGGCGACCATTGAACTACCGTTTCCACGTTCTTGTCCCAATCACTAAGTGAAGACCGTAATATTGGACTCCATTCGGAATCGCTTCTTTCGTAGTCGAGCTTTGATTAAAATCACCAACAGAAGAAGATTAGAAGAGTTAAATTAGAGCATGCGCTCTGCATATGAAGCTATTTCAAACGCATGAGAGACATGTGGATGAGCAGTTAGCTCAAAGCAGACATGATTCAAGGAGTTTGATGCCTAATCATAGGATGTTCTAAAGAACGATTGAATTAAGAAACCCGAGATAAAACTTCAACACAAGCTATGATAATGTTAGTTTTCTCTGCAGAATATAATTTGCTCATCAGAAAAGAGTAGAGTAGACAGATTTCTGCTTAACATTTCCTACAGAAAGTAATTCAAACGAGAGATGGTCTAAACCGTTGTCTACATAACTAAAATAATGCTTACGATTGCATCACATGGATAACCATTCCAGATTATCAAGTGCTGAGATGGTTATTTCATAACAGTAGTCTTAAGAGAAAACAAAAAAGCGCAACCAAAGGAGTTTCCCCTAACAAAGCCATAAAGTTAAAGCTAGGTAGCTTACCATAGGTACAACAATGTCCTCTTTTCCTGTACTCTTCAGAAATGTATATGATAGCAACCCAATGGTCTGTGTGAAGCTAAAACCAACATCAAGTAAACAGAACAATCATCAGGAAAATATTTTTCAATAGATAAGATGTAACCCAGCGAAGTCATTAAAGGCATGATCGCAGAAAGAAATAACAGTATGGTAATAGATAACGAACCTATCTCCATCTTTTCCACGGCAACGTGAGAACACAATAACATCAGCTCCAAGTCTCATTGTACTAGTCTTGAATCCATTGCCATCTACAAAAAGTAAAACAATATAAGAATCTCGATGTAAACAGTTGACATACATATATCTTGCAAAAAAAAGAAAGACCCCTTACACTGTCCAATAGTGTTTGCAAGTTTGCTCTTGGCAGAATATCCTAGAGACATGCAATGTCGCATCTTCTCAGGATTCATCCCACCTCCATTGTCTGCATCACATATGATAATCAAAACTTGATACAACAGAATGAAACGAATAATGTGTTCTATACCTTCAATCAAGACCATCCTGCTTCCATCTTTCCTATTGGTGAGCATGTCTACATTAACATACGTAGCTCCACTATGAACCTAACAATAAAAAAAATGAGAAAAAAAAAACATTCTTAGTTTTTTTTTGGGTAAAAAAACACTTTGTCAGTTTATTACCAAACAGGGATATATAACACAGAACAACTGTCGTATTCCAAAAAAAAAAAGAAACAAAACATCCTCACCTCATCTAAAGCATTGTCCAAAAGCTCAGCAAAAGCTACAAGACATTAAACACATGTCAAAAAAACATTCTTTACATCTCATAAGTTAAAAAATTCAAAGCTTTATTAAGCAAAAGTAGTTACCTCCAAGAGCCCATTTATGACTTGTTGCATTAGAATGTAAGAACTTAGGGTGAACTCTTACATGATCAAACCCACCTGATACAAAACAAAACAAAACAACAAAAGACATTAGATTCCATGTAATAGTTGAAACTCATAAACAAAATAACAAAAAGAAATCGTAACAACCTGCAGAAACTTCCCAATCACCACCAGAGGATCCTTCATAATCCCCAGCTTTCCAAAACTGTTTACAAGAAGGTACTGAAGACGAAGAAACAGGCCTCACGATGTTAAACGGCGTCGCATTAAGAGCGACAATCGCTTTTGATGGAATCGATTGTCCATGTCCAAAGCCTTCTTCTTCGTCTTGAACCACAACCGCTAGCTTCTTCGCCGGAGTGTTTAAAGTATCATCATCATCGTCACTTCGCTCTCTCTTCTTCTTCTCTCCGATGATAACGGCGGCGGAGAAGTTTCTAGAAACATCTGGTGAACAATCGCTTTCCACGTCATCGTTTTCTTCTTCTTCGTCGCTGCTAGAGAGATCGATAACGGCGGTTTCGTTTCCGTTAACGGCGTTAGTGTAAGTTAGTTGATTCTCTTCCTTTACGCGAATATCCATTGGAAAACAAGAAAAGGTAAATGATAAACGAAGAACAAGTAAAGAGGAGGAAGCAGTAGAGAAGACGAATCGATTTTTTTCTTTTTTAGCTGTTTTTGGGAATTATGGGAAAGCATTAATGGATCTATAAGAATCGAGAACTGCGGAAGAAAAGGATAAAAAGGTAATCTTCTCATTTGCTGACGTGGAAAAAACGCTACAGTTTTTTTTTGGGTAGTGCGCGTGTGGGAGGCAGAGAGATTTTTAAATGAACGAAAATAAGTCAAAACGAACAGTCATGAAACTGGATTTGTATATCTATAAATGTATATATCATTCCCAAGCATATGATTCTGAAAGAGGTGATATAGAGAGGAATTGTGTTAAAACACTTTATTTGTATATCTCGAAATCAATCGATGATCGCTCTCGTATATTTATCTGTTTAAGATCTTATTAAATCATTTTTCTTACTATTTTTGTGTGTGATATAATAATTTTTTTTTTGCTAATATCCTTTGTTAGAATGTTTTTTTGGTTTGATAATTATATGAAAGTGTTATTTATCCATGAATTTTAATAAATAATTTATATATAAGAAATTCATTTACAATCCACTATCATTCAGTTAAGATTTTTATTTTTTTATTTTATTTTGTTCTCTAGAATTAAAAAGAAAATGAAGTTTATTATATCAATTATTTGAAATAAATGCCAATAGAATTTACATTCAAAAGGATAACACACAAAAATTAAATCAAAAAAATTAACCCACTAACATTTGAATTCTTATAAATTCCAAAAAAAAACTATAACATAGAGAATTAACTTTAAATGATTGATCAAATAAGTGAATAACTGTTCTTGGAATAAAATTCTCTTTGCAGTTATAATATATGAAACTGCAAGAAAAGAGATTCATCAAAATGTCGGATTCCAGTTAGTCTTGTCAGATCTTATGTGGGATTCCAGTTAGTTTTGTCAGATCTTATGTCTCATACTGTTTGCAATGAAGTGAATATAATTAGATCTACACAAAATATAATCTTAAATAATTTGTACACAAAAACTGATATATTATATCTACATAATATTTTGATTTGAAGAGGATATTATTCATTTATATTTTTAAATGATTTGAAAAGCTATATAAAATATGCTGATTTCCAAATCATATTCATAAATTTTAATTAATATTTTTAAATTCATAAATTTTCCTTTTAATTTAGGTATTTATATGTGTAATATGAAATAATTTTAAATTTACTGTAGATTCAAAGATTGAATAACACACTATCTAGATTACATTTATAAATTTTAGAAGTAAAAACACAAGATTTGAACATATATATTTTAAAATCAAATAACCAACAATACTATATTTGATTTGGATTTCTAAATTGATTAACATACCAATAATATCTACTAAGATATGAGATTTTAAAATGATATTAATCAATGAAGATACACCAAATATATCATAGATACTTCTAAATTTACATTTACATTTTATTTTGACTATTTATGGATATAATATATACACTTGTATTATTATTATTTTTTTTTGTCATCAAAATTACACAGACTCATACAGACTCTGTTAACCAAACTGGTAACTCTGTATCAATGTGAACGACGTAAGACGGTTGATTCCTAGCATTCCGTGCTAATTTGTCCGCCTGAGTATTTTGCGTTCTTGGAACGTGGATGATATCTGAGCTGTGAAATTGTTCCCTTAAGGTCTTGATATCCTTTAGGTAGGTAACTGGCCAATCCTCCGGTGCCGAAATCATCTTCACCAGTTGAGTGCAGTCTGTTGCAAAGGTAACCTGAGATTGTCTTAAATTCCTCATATATTCCATACCCCAAAGTAGTGTTTCCATTTCCGCATGAAGTGAGAAGATACTAGGTCTAGTATTCCTTGCCCCCATCAATCCCTGAAATCCTGGTAAAGTGCTGTACCATCCTTGGCCAGAGAAATGATCATTTTCCTTCCATGAACCATCAACATAAAACCATATACCCGTCGTCATCTCCTCTAGTGGGGAAACCGTGCTCTGGGGAATTTCTCGTGGTAGTGTTGGAGACTGTGCCTCTCGCCATAAAACTGCTTCCGTGGCCGCCAATTGAAAGGTTACCCTCTGTTCAATATCTAGGTTACTAAACATCTTGTTATTCCGTCCTTTCCAAATATACAAAAGAATCCAACTGAACTGATGATCTTCCATTTTCGGTATTATCCGCCAAAATAAATGATCTATATTTGTGTATAGTGACGTTGTGGGGAAGACGTCTGGGTTTGATGGTATTTGTGAAAGGGCCCAGACTTGCCTTGCCGAAGGACATTAAAAAAACATGTGGTTTATTGTTTCCTCAGCCGCCCCCACACTTAACACAACATAGATCCCCCTGCATACCCCGTTCCTGTAAGTTTTTCCTAACTGCAATACATCTTGTAATTATTTGCCACAAAAAAATGTTTCATCTTTGGTGGGCATTTAATTTTCCAGCAATTAGCTTTTAGAGCGTCCACAGTAGGTCCAAACATTATTGGAGAATTTGTGTTATCCGGATAGATTCTTTCTACCTGATATCCTGATTTGACTGTGTATTTACCATTATGCGTAAAGTGCCAACCAAATTTGTCCGTCATCAACCTTTGGCTCAGTGGTATACTTTCAATGATTTTCACATCATCAGGAGCCACCAAAGTGTGGAGCATCTGTGTATTCCATTTTCTCAACACTGGATCAATAAGGGCATCCACCGTGAGGTCAGGATAGGTGTTTAGATGTTTTGTGTTTGCTGGTCTCAGGCGAGTGGTTGGGAGCCACAGATCATTCCATACTGATATAAAAGATCATGTTCTCACCCGTTTAATTAGTCCTTTTCATACCAGAGATCTAGCTGAAATAATGCTCCGCCATCCATAAGATGGAGAGTATGAACGAATCGGTTCCAGGGGTGAAGCATGTCTGTATTACCGTCCTTTGAACACTCGAGAGAATAAAGTATCAGGCTTTTCGATCAGTCTCCAAATTTTTTTTCCCAGCATAGCTGTATTAAAGTCCATCAGATCCTTAAAACCCAAACCTCCTCTCTCCTTGTCAACACAGACCTTTTCCCAAGATTGCCAATGCAATCCCTGTGTATTACCACCTTGACTCCACCAAAATTGCGCTACCGCACTCGTTAATTTCCTGACTGTTGTCTTTGGCAAGCGGTAGCATGACATCACATGATTTGGTAGCGCGGTGATCACTGATTTAATAACCACTTCCTACCCTCCTTTTGTGAAGTAGCGGAAAGTCCATCCATTTATCCTAGTTGTGATCCTATTTTGCAGGAAACTGAAAACTTGTACCTTACAGCCTCCCAAATTTTCCGGTAGTCCCAAATATGATCTCATTCCTCCTAAATTTTGGATATCAAGAATATCCCTCATCTCCTGTCTCCGCGATTCGTCAATTGTGTGACCAAATTGAATTGAGGATTTTTGGAAATTTATTAGTTGCCCTGATACTGCCTCATACTCTTGGTTTGACATTCCTCTTTCTGAGCCTTACAGAAAAAAGACTGTCATCTGCAAAGAGTAGATGAGATATCGCCGGACATGTCCTAGCAACTTTCATTCCTGTTAATTGTTTTTGTCTTTCCGCCTTTTTGATATTTACAATAAGGACTTCCGTGCATAAAATAAAAAGGTAGGGTGATACATGATCCCCTTGTCTCAAACCTCTTTTAGGTAGTATTAGGCCCCGCGGTTGACCATTAATTAAGACCTTATATTGTACAGACGAAATACATTCTGCCATTAGTTTGATCCAGTGTGGATCAAAGCCCATCTTTCGCAGAGTAGCGTATATGAAATCCCATTCCACCCGATCATATGTTTTACTCATATCCGTTTTAATAGCCATAAATTTTCCTCTGCAAGCCTTGTTTGTCCTTAAACCATGAAACATCTCCTGAGCAATTAATAATTATACACTTGTATTAATTATATATTATTTATGAAATCAAATTGTAAAAATAAAATAAACAGGATATATATCATTAACCAGCATAAATTGAGTAGAGAGATGGGGATGAATGTGTGGAGAGCGATCCAAAAGATAAATTAAATTGGCGAGACAATCTTCATCAAAAGAAAAGAAGATAAAAACCAAATATAAAAGAAAAAAGGAGCACAATGAGATAGAAACCCAAGACGGAAGGTGGAGAAAGGTGCATATCTTGAAGATATGTCTGCTTTAGTGGAAGTGGGCGGATCCGCAACACGGACAATAGCTTAACCAAAGAGAATGAGCTTAAAAAATTTGACGACATCAAGAGAGAAAAAACCAAATAACTATTTGTGTCACAATTTAATATAATCTGAAATCCTTGAATCTCATTTACAAAATTTATATTTATTAATTTTAAATATATAAATATAAAAATAAACATAGTAAATATTATTCATAGTTATAATTTATTATATTTAGTATATACTCTATCCGTTTTTTATTATTTGTTGTTTTAAAGGATAAATTTTGTTTCATTTTGTTTGTTGTTTTGAGTTTTTAAAAATATATTTAATTTTATTGAAAACTGTGTGACCAATTATATTTCATATTTCTTTTAATAATTAGTTAATTTAGTTTTTATATATATTTTTAATTATACTTTTTAGAATCTACTTTATATTTAGACACCTTCGCTCTAACTCCAAGACACGTGTCTACCTTCTCTTCACTTCTTCCCGAACCAAAATTTTAATCTTCTTTACGTAATCGTATTAACAGGCCACATAAACATATATTTTAATCAAAGTCTAACCTAAACACATTCATGAATTTTGGATTGTTCTGGTGTGAAGGCCCAAACTTTAGTGGCCTAAATATGAAATCTGTTTTGTTCCCCACATTCTGTCGGTCCGCCTCCGCATATCTGTCCACCTTCTTAGCAGCCGTAGCTTTGACACTACCCACTTCAATCGATCAAGCTTCGACTTAAACCCTCTTTTTC
>KE155590.1:54665-69982 GCA_000411075.1 Sisymbrium irio | reverse complement strand
TAATTCATAATTATAATATCCAAATTTTAAATTTTTAATTTATGAAATTTTGTTTTTGTCAATTAACTTACTTTTAGATTTTCTTATAATTTAAATGATTTTTAAGTTAATTTTTCAATAAATTTTTATTTTTTATATTTTTTTATTATCCACCCGCAACCGTCCTCAACCGCTCGCAACCATAAACGCTGACGGAAAACAGTTTTTTAGTTTTTTGTAGTATAAAACGGTATAAAACGGTATACATCGATTTTTATGATTGTTACTAACCGTCACCACTATCACCCACTACATTTGCGTTTACGGATAATAACAGATGAATTAATCAAACCCTTAATATCAATGAATAACACTAATATGACCCATCATACAACGCCTTAATGGTGAAGTAAAACTCTATAAATAAAAACTTTTTTACACGAAGGAGAATGATTATATTTTACAATCTTACACTATAATTTTCTTACACTAGTCTTCTTGTGGAGTTCTCTCTATACCATTCCCAGATGATTTTTCAGATTTTCAACTGGTTTGAGAGTCATTGTATATGTCTCGTTTGTGGATTCATTGATACTAGATTTATGATCTTATCAAAGGGAATTCGTCAGCCTTTTATGGTGATCCTCATTCCACCATATATCTATATGACCATCTGACTAGCTGTTCAAGGAGTACTCCACAGCCAATTAATGGTTCCACCTTAGGACTTTCTTCCATTGTTCATTCCATTCTACAGCCAGCTTCCAACTTCCAACAATAATCTCGTGATTTCCTTCCTAGGGTCACGTTACAATATGCTGGGAGTCCGTTATAGATTGGAAAAGATAACTGAAATTAGAGTAAGTAATGCAACAATTTTGTGCACTATTAGCCAGAAGTATTAACATTGATCAATGGATAATGATACGCTCTGTAAACAGCCAAGACATGACTTTACATGCAACTTTTTAAGGATCATGGAAAAAGTGAAATAAGAGAAGACACCACACCCTCTTTCATCTGCTTTATCTCTCGTCCACGACATCAACAAAGAAGTGTGCAATCAGCTTAAATCAAGTTACCTAAACTAAGATGACGACATGGAAGAAGCCATAAACCGCTTGTCTTGCTCTCTCTATCTTCCCTATTGAAAGTTTTTTTACATGGAATTTTCAATAAGTCTTAATCCTCTGTTTTACTCTCTAAATTACTAAATACATTTTATAATTTTCAATTGTAAATTTATGTCGAACTCTTGTAAGTATTTCTTATTATTTTCTTGCTTAATAAATTTCACATCTAAGAAAATCTTTAAAAACTATGATAAAAATCTATTAACTTTTATTAGGTGGGATCTTATTAATTTTATAAGATTTTTTTCAAATATTTATGGAATACCTTTAAATACTTCTAACAATAGTTTTTAAAAATACTGAAATATTTAATTTGAAAATTTTAGATTATGTCTCATTAGTTTTTTAAGTATATATAAGTAGTTTAACAATAAAAATTAAGTCTACCGTAAATAGAAGTAGAAATTTTTTAAAATACTGAAAATATGTGATAAACTTAACTAAAATTAAATTTATATAACAGAAATTTTTTCAAAAAAATTTAAAGTAACTGTTGAGTTTTTATATGATTATTCTATTAAAATTATAAAGATTGTTACATTAATAACTCTACAATGGATAATTTTATCATCTTGTAAAAATATATACCAAATGGTTCTACTTGCATAATGTGAAAAATTTATTATAATTTGTAACATCCCGATTTCTGGTATATGGAAACTTATGTGGAGATGTTAAAAGAATTGATTTGATTACCTATGTCACCAAAGTGCACTTACCTTTTCGGTTGTACATTTAGAGAAAATTCCAGAGTTAAGCGTGCTTAAGTTGGAGTAGTCANGATTTCTGGTATATGGAAACTTATGTGGAGATGTTAAAAGAATTGATTTGATTACCTATGTCACCAAAGTGCACTTACCTTTTCGGTTGTACATTTAGAGAAAATTCCAGAGTTAAGCGTGCTTAAGTTGGAGTAGTCAAAGGATGGGTGACCTACCGGGAAGTCATTCGCGATACCGTGTGAGTGAGGCCAAAACACGGGGAACGATCATGTGGTGATTGCAGGGTCAGTAAATCATGACTTTCGAACCTCTCGGCTAACGAACCGACCGTCGGATAGGGGTAGGCTTAATGGGCCTAATGAGAAGACATGTGGGTTCACTAGTATGAACGGTCGGAACGTTATATAATTGTTTTTCATTAATCTGCAAAATGATACCAAATCATATTTTTGGGGATGAGAACCTTAAATTTTATGGGATTACAACTGATAATCCTACCATCTTATAAAGATCCACATTCGAAGATTCCACCTAAATGCCATATGAAAACTTATATTTGGCAGATACATATATCTACCACGTTAAACATCTCCTGTAAATATATCTTGTTTAGTCTTCAGTTTAAATGGCACTCTCTAAAGCTCGAAAGCCAGATTTCTAGATGTGAAAATATTAACCAATTTTTAACCAAACCACCAGATCAAAAATATTTCCACATACATTTTGACTACAACGAGATTTTAACTTGTTGTCCAAAAAAAAAAAGAGATTCTAACTCATTACCTTAACTCTAAACAACATACACGCTTGCCACACAGATCGTTGTAATCAATCTATAAATTTGTACATAAATATGGCATATTTATATGAGTCATCTAAATAATTGCTTAGTTAAAGTTTTTATAAAATAATTAATGATAATTTGAATAAGAGGAAAGCATGGAGAATCACAATAAAGAGAATCCCACCGACATCTGGCCTCCCTTGGCCGGTGACATGTCGGACACGCTCAAGTTAGAATCTGATACCCTCTTGTCTCTTTCAGTCCACGTGTCCGGTATACTCAATTGAAATTGAACCCTCTTAAACTGAACCAGAATCTTTAAACCGGACTAACCAACTCGATTCTGATCGACAGTCGTACCGTGCCAAATGCAAAGTAGACTAGTTAAACGATTTTGTACTTTAGAAATAATTTTCATCGGTTTAGTAACTGAAAGCAAAATCAACTGTCCCGGTTGGAACAACGAATTGAACCGAATCGTGCAAAACCGTTTAACGTCTACGACGGTTACATTATAAATAAGAATATCTTTGTTGATCTCTCTTAGACTCTTACCATTAGTTGTGTTGTTTCAGAAAACAAAAGGGCTTCGAAACTTCGTTTTACTTCTTGCTTTGATTGGTTTGAAATCTTTTGTGTTCCTCTCAAAATGACTAAATTTTGGACTTTCCTCTCTGCTCTTCATTCCTTCGCCGGGTAATTTATTTGATGTTTTCATATTATTTTCTTTTATTTATTTAGTTTTTATTTCATTATTAAAATAACAATGTGATTTCGTGTTTTGTTATATGTTTACGACCATACGCAGGCCCGTGGTGATGCTGCTTTATCCGTTGTAAGTATTTTCCTATTGTCTTCCTTATACTCATTTTGATTCGTGTCATTTTAAAGATTTTAATTAAGTTTGTTTTTATATATTTATTTTTATATTGGTAAAGATATGCGTCGGTGATAGCAATAGAGAGCACATCAAAAGTAGACGATGAGCAATGGCTTGCTTACTGGATTCTCTACTCTTTTTTAACTCTCTCGGAACTTATCCTTCAATCTCTCCTTGAGTGGTAACAATAATACTTATGATATTTTATTATTTGTCATATAGATTCTGTTCTGATAATAATGAAAAAACAATTGTGAAAATGTATATAGGATTCCAATGTGGTACACGGCGAAGTTAGTGTTAGTGGCGTGGTTGGTTTTGCCGCAATTCAGAGGAGCTGCTTTTATATATAAACGAGTCGTGAGGGAACAGTTGAGGAAGTATGGAATCCTCAAACCTCAGGTCAATTATTTAATCTCTTTACCATTTTCCTTATCTTTCTATGAATTATAACCTAAATCTATATCATAAATTCATATCGCATTCGCATATATTTCCACGTGATTTGAAATTGTCATGGTGGGATGAAAACTTTGTTCCGACCAACCTCGTCCTGATCAGGTTGGTGCACATGATAACCGGTTTTTTTAGTTATAAAAAAGGTTTGATCATTTTCCGGTTTGTCTTGAGTTTTAAACTCTTAACCAACGGATGTACCATTCAAGGAATGGTCATTTCCACGCAAAATATTTTCTTTAAAAAAATTATTTTCATATTTACGAGGCACCTAGTGTGGGCGACAAAGTTGGAACCGGTTTTAATGCTTAAATCAAGGTTGAAACAAATTGGATTTAAAATGTGTTGGATTTAAAACGGTGTTGGTCAAATTCATAGAAACAAACATAAAAAGCATCATGGAGTATTATACCAATGAAATATTATTAAATTTCCTTAATCATGGGGTATTCTCAAAGAAGTAGTAGTCTAGTAGATGGTTGTCTAGCTTTGTAATAATTAATGTGAAATAAGGACTATTGTTTTCATTGTCATTGCTTTGTATTTAAATTTGATGTATTGGTTACAGGCACAACACCAGGCTGAGTGAGTCAAAAGAGGATGGGCCAGAGGAGGGTTTACTGTTGGTGCCGTCAATTTCTAAACTTTGATGCTTTTGTTTTGTCTTTTTTCTTTTTACGGAAACATAAGTTCACAAGTTGATGATAAGATTGTGATCTCATTTCATTTCTTATGAGCTGTCTGCTTGAAGCTATGTGAAACAAAGTTTAATCTGGTGAAAAATATTATATTAATACGTTATCAACTCATTCTCAAATCAAGACATTGATAATCCATTAAAATGAATATCAAAGTGGTCCCTTAAAGTGCCAAAGCTCGCTTACGTGTGAACCATTTAATAGTTCGATTTGAGTTCTTAGGATTTGAGGATTCCCGAGCCATTTTTACAAAGATAGATATTCGAGTTATTTATGTTAACTAAATAGCACTATAAACTTAGCATTATAGTCCGTTTATCGATCTGCTTCAGCGCCTTCTGCTGCTAATCCAAAACAAACTTTTTCTCTGTTGTAATATCCGATGAAGAGTGACCGGAAACTCATCTAGACGTGACGACTTAAGGGGAAGGAGCATAACATGGTGATCTTCGAAGCCCTATCATCGGAAACTTTCCCGCGACTCCAAGATTTCAACGGTGTAGATCTGGTTTCAGTGGTAGTCGGCTAGGATTTCTTTCAATCTCGTGTAACCCATGTATTTACAAAAGTGGGCCTCTATGCTTTTCGGTTTTATCTTATTGGGCTTTGTAACGAGTGTCTGATTCGATCTCATGTGATGTACTATTTTCTTTTGGGCTTAAATGAAAAAGTCAATAAAAAAAAGTCACTTACCACTTGGACACTTCTGCATAAGGAAAGGTCTTTATTATCCTCAAAGTAATATAATAATGACAAATATATTTATATTAATCAATTTTTCAATTTAAAAAAAACTCTAATTACAATCATATCGACTAATTTGTAGAGTTACCGTAATCCAGCCATGGAACCATCGGAAGATCTTCTCTATGGTTTGAATTTTATTGCAGATTATCATGATGGAATCTGGACAATCGATGAATGGGTGATTGACAAATCGGCATTGAAAGTGAATATGTAGAGATCCTTCTATTATTGTGATTGAAAGTAATAGTATATGTTAAAAATTTGCAAATCTAGGATGATAGAAATTGATCGCTTTTTGATATATATCTTTGTAGGATAAGGCAAAGGGGCCAGTGGCAAGAACAGATTTTTCTGTGAATATTCAAAGGTTAGTGACTCTTAAGGCCAAAGCTGGTTCTGCAATTTATGATAAGATTGGTTTTGAATTCTCCTTTTTTATTGTTTGTTACGGGTTTTTCAATGGTCAGTAATGGTAGAATTCTGAATTTAGGGAGACTCCTAATCTGCACAATTTTGTTTGAATTCAGTTATTCTGCTCAAGAATTGGATTTGAAAGATCAATCATTTTTTGTGTTAACTTGTTAATTTTCCAAACTTAATCTCACTAGATGAAATTTTTGGTATTGCAGGACATGAAAAGAACATATCTCATCCATATAAACGACTATTAGTGGACTGGTTCGATCCTTATACATCTTGGAAACTTAAATCCATTTTCATACTCTTAATCTCTCTTTAAACCATTCATTTTGTGAAATATAGAAATTCTTAAAACAAATTTTATTTTAATAAAGATTAACACTTTCAATTTAGAGAACCACTATGTCGTGGACAGGAGGATGGTGTGGACAGGAGGATGGTATGGACATGATAATATTGTAGATACAATGGTGGTGTGGGTACGACGGTGGCGTGGACATAACAATGGTGTAGATACACCTATGCGTGGACACCATGGCATGGACATGGTGGCGTGGTCATTTTGTACACAACAATGACATGGACAAGGTGGCTTGAACAATGTGTTATTATGTATATCTTTTTTTTCATGTACACTTACTCAACAATGTAATATCATTGGCACAATAATATGGATATGATAAATTGTTTGATATAATATCTAATCCATTTAATATGTAATCCATTTCACATCCACAAAATCTTATTCATGTGTTCATATCTTAAGGATTTCATATCCTAATAAAAAAATAGACTTTGGTTCAATTATAAATGTTCTAGATAAGCGCTTAAATGTTTATCATTTTCTTTAGAAACTAAAGATGGTGAAATAAAAAAAACAGAGATTTAAATATCACACTATCGTTCAATTTCTCAATCACAATGTTGGCATCTTTAATCAATAGCTCCATCCATGTCAATTGTAGATTACTACATAGACTATACAACAGCATAGTTTAATAACATTATGCATCAAAACTTTGTCTAATGCCTAATTCTTTATCCACTCTACCTGATTCACCATACTTTGTACAAGATAACTAATACACTATAATTTTCACATATCCATATTATGATATCCACAATTATCCATCCAAGCTGTCCACGATAACCACAGGAAACCAACACCGTCCACAATAAACCAATGTCGTCCATAATAATCCGTCCACAAACTCCAATACTGTCTAAACTAACTCCATTCACAGATCCACTCTCACAGAGATCTCAAAGAACCAGACAAACAGATCCGATTTAGAATTCAAAGATTTTCTTTTGAAAGATAAGAGAGACACATAGAGTTCACAGAAAACCAACACACTTATCAATGTCTCTTGCTCAGCCGAGGTATTCAGAATAGTTGTTCATCGGATTCTCACGATCTTCCATAGTAGAAAGGATTCATCGGAATTTTTGAATTCTTGAATACAAGGGGAGAAGAATTAACCAGATTAGATAAAAGCTTTAGTTGGGTTCATGGGTTTATTTTTGAAAGAGATCGACAGTTTTACTCCATTAAAGGTTTTTGGATTCTCACTTCTAATAGAACGACGGCTAGGTTTAATAGATGAATGGTTTTTAGTTAATAGGTTTAATAAATGGTAGTTTATGATTAAGATATTTGGAATAGGGGAAAAAATCCTCTAATAGCAGAAAGTGACTATATTGAAAGAAAAAATAATAAAAGTGAC
Source organism: Sisymbrium irio (assembly GCA_000411075.1). Classification (NCBI taxonomy): domain Eukaryota; kingdom Viridiplantae; phylum Streptophyta; class Magnoliopsida; order Brassicales; family Brassicaceae; genus Sisymbrium; species Sisymbrium irio. The sequence goes on along the minus strand of KE155590.1, from coordinate 62,436 downwards.
TTAAACCGTAATGAACTCTATAAAAAAAATATTTCAGTGAACAGATTTATGGGTGGTCTACTAAAACTTCTAATAATTTAAATAAAATGAAATAATAAAAAGGAGGAAAGAGAATGAGTATAAGTTCTCAAGAGTTCTGCTATCAGAACTTCTCAGATACTTTGAGATAATTACATCTCCATCTGTCAATTATATAATGGATCTCTTATTAATATTTAATTAAACATAATAATAAAATTAAAATATTAATATGATAGTTGATTTCAGATACTCACACGGTATCAAACTGTTAAAGATGCTCTTAAAATTTCACTCAACATATTAAATTAAATCCTCTCAAAGCATTGTGTTGCTTTAGTTAGTCTCGGTCACTGTTTCCTTAGTTTTCATTTCCGAACCATAAAGAGTTTGTCAAAATCTAACCACATCACACTAAAATTATGATCTACATATTTCGTCAATCATTTTTTTTCTAACCAATGTCTAGTTATGTGTGGAATAGGATGTTACGTATCTTTTTTTTGGACAACATACTAAGATTTTAAGCATACTCATAGCTAATGAATTTATTTTTAACCTTAATTATGTACTTGTAAACCTAGCATGTTGGGATTTATTCAATAGAAATTGAGATGGATCTACGTAAACCAAACATAAGACTAATATATTTATTATTCAATTAGATTTTAGTTAAAATCCCGTTAATATTAACCAACTTTGATCATGTCTTATGAGACTGGAAAAGAAAACCTATTGCTAATTCTAAATTTGGAATTTAGTTCGAGATATGAACGTATATTATGATTTCATATAGAAAATTAAGATAGAACTGCTGGAGCAAATTAGTAGCCGTTAGATTAGTTAAGTTGATTTTGGTGTTTTTATGTTTGGAGATAAACATGAGTCCGAGAATTCTGGCTCAAGTTATACTCTATTGATTTGAGTTTATTTTTCAAGTTTATCTTTCAAGTTTTTCTAGTTATTTGTAAGGCTATTTAAGGCTATGATTTCCATTGAATGAAGTAAGGGTTTTCAGCATTCTAAACAAGAGCCATTGTAGTCTTACAAATTGGTATCAGAGCTCTGTTAGCGTGCAAGAAAAATGGGAGATGAGAAGATGATGTTGCCATAGTTCGATGGGCACTGGGATCATTGGAGTGAGGTCATGGAGAATTTCTTCAGATTAAAGGGATTGTGGAGTACGATTAAGACTGGCTTCGTGGAGTCATCACCATCAACAGTTCTCACAGCGGAGGAGACACAGTTGTTGGAAGAAGCCAAGAAAGAATATCACAAGGTGAATCACTACCTCTATCAACCCATTTATAGGGTAATCTTCGAGCAAATCTTGGACAGGAGAACCTTCAAAATCATTTGGAAATCACTGAAAATGAAATTCGGTGGAAATGATCGGGTGAAAAAGTATCTTTCGCAAAAGCTAAGGAGAGACTTTGAGGTTTTAGAGATGAAAGAATCAGAGAGTGTGAAAGAGTATTTCACACGAGTATTAGCAGTCACAAATCAGATGAAAAGCAATGGAGAGACCATGAATGACTCCAAAGTGGTGGAGAAAATTCTCAGGACTCTCAGTGAGAAATTCATGTATGTGGTGGTGTCCATTGAGGAATCAAAGGACATTGAAAATATTCATCTCGATGAACTGCAGAGTTCACTCATTGTTCATGTGCAAAAGTTTAAGAAAAGTGACAAAGCAGATGATCAAGTCTTGAAAGTGACTTATGGTGGAACGGGATCATACCGTGGAAGAGGAATGATGCCAAGAGGAAGAGGATTCAATGGAAGAGGACGATGAAAGGGTTTTGGAAGAGACAAGAGCACAATGGAGTGTTACAAGTGCCACTGTCTAGGACATTTCCTAAATGAATGTCCAATGTGGGATGAGGAAGCAAATTATGATGACTTTGATGAGAAGGAAGAGATGTTATTAATGGCATACATAGAAGAGGAAGATGAGGAGATGGTTCAAGAAGATGCAGAGAAGTTGCTAATGACATATGCTGGAATGAATGAGAACATGAGGAAAAGAGTATGGTTTTTCGATTCTGGCTGTTCAAACCATATGAGTGGAGATCGTAGCTTGTTCTCCTTGATAAGTAAAGATTTTAGACACACTTTGAAGCTTGGGAATGACAAGAAGATGGAAGTTATTGGCAAAGGCAATGTAAAGCAGATTCTGAACAATGTGGGATACACAATCAGTGATGTGTACTATATACCGGAGCTCATAAACAATTTATTGAGTCTCGGTCAATTTCAAGAAAAGGAGCTGATAATCATCATACAGAAAGGAGTTTGCAAGATCTTCCATGAAAAAAGAGGTCTCATAACAATGAGCAAGATGAGTTCAAACCGAATGTTCATGCTGATTGATCGAACCGGAGAATCAAGTCAACAACACTGCCTGCAAACAACCACAGAGGACACTCCAAAAATTTGGCATGAGCGCTATGGGCATCTCAGTCACACCGGTATGAAAACACTGCAGAGCAAGGAAATGGTGAGAGGATTGCCAAACTTTGATACTTAGAAATTCACCTGCTCAGATTGTCTAATAGGAAAACAATAAAGAAATCCTATACCTAAGAAGAGTACGTGGAGAGCTAAATGAATTATTGAGCTGGTGCATTCTGACATATGTGGTCCTATTAGTCCCATGACCACAAGTGGTGTTAGATATGTTATATGCTTTATAGATGATCACAACAGGAAGGCTTTGGCATATTTCTTGAAGGAGAAATCGGAAGCCTTCAATTACTTCAAGGAGTTCAAAAAGAAGGTGAAAACTTAAACAGGACAGCAAATCAAATGCTTGAGAACGGATCGGGGAGGGGAGTACACTTCGACTGAGTTCTGCAAAGAACATGGAATACGGAGACAGTTTACTACCGCTTACACACCGCAGAAAAATGGAGTAGCAGAGAGGAAGAACCGCACAGTGATGAACATGGTGAGATCCATGTTATCGATGAGAAAGGTACCAAAGATCCTCTGGGCAGAAGCTGTCAATTAGACATTCTACATTCTGAACAGAAGCCTCACCCTTGCTGTTAAAGATATCCCACCACAAGAAGCTTGGAGTGGAATCAAGCCAAGCGTTGAACACTTAAAGAGTATGGGGAAGCTTAGCTCACGCACATGTACCAAGTGAGAAGCGAGGGAAGCTTGCCGATAAAAGCAGTGCTTGTGTAATTTTGGGTTTCTCAGAAGAGTCGAAGGGCTATCGTCTATACAATCCAACAACCAAGAAAATTGTGGTAAGCAGGGATGTGGTGTTTGAGGAAACCAAAGGATGGAGCTGGAATAAGAGTCAAGAACACATCAAGGCTGAGTTAAAATGGAATGATGATGATATACCATGGGGAGAAAGTGATAGTGATGGTGAAGAAGACACTGTAGAACCAATGACTGTTGCAGAAGAGAATCATGAACCACAAGCAACAGTCATGGAGGGAAGAAGACAGACAAGGCTTCTGGTTACCTCAGAGATTATATCACCGAAAGTAAAGCAATTGGTGAAGCTGATGAGGTAAACATGGTTCAGATAAACTCCTCTGACCGCCAACTTTTACAAAAGCTCATAAGCATGCCATTTGGAGAGAAGCCATGGATGCAGAGGTAGAGTCAATCGAAAAGAATCAAACCTGGGAGCTGTCAGACCTACCAGACGGAGCAAAGTGCATTGGGGTAAAATGGATATTTAAAACTAAGCTAAACGAGCTTGGTGAAGTGAGAAAATACAAAGTTCATCTGGTGGCAAAAGGTTATGCACAAGAGCATGAAGTTGATTACACAGAAGTCTATGCACCTGTCACACGAATGGACACAATTATAACCATTATTGCAACTGCAGCTCAGAAAGGTTGGGACATTTTCCAACTAGATGTCAAATCAGCTTTCCTTCACGGAGTACTTGTAGAAGATGTTTATATTCAACAACCAGAAGGGTATGAGATAGAAGGAAAAGAAGAGAAGGTCTACAAGCTACACAAAGCTTTATATGGGCTAAAATAAGCCCCACGAGCTTGGTTTAGCAGGATAGAGGAATATTTTGCTAAGGAAGGATTCGAGAAATCAGAAAACAAAGAAACCTTATTCATCAAAAGAAGTAAGCAAGGTAATCTCCTCATTATTAGTGTGTATGTGGACGACTTTATATATACTGGGAATGGTGTGTCATTGGTGAAAGTTTTTAAGCTGTCAATGGAGAACGAATTTAATATGTTTGATCTAGGGAAGATGAGATATTTTTTGGGCATAGAAGTATTGCAGACAAGCCAGGGAATTCACGTGTCTCGGACAAAGTATGCCATAGAGGTGTTGAGGCGTTTCGAGATGGATCATTGCAATGTTGTGTGGAATCCGATGGTACCTGGAAGTAAAGTTGATATGGATGAGAATGGAAAACGGATTGATGAGATGTTCTACAAAAAAATCATAGGAAGTCTCATGTATATCACAACCACAAGACCAGACCTGCAGTTCGCTGTAAGCTTACTGTCTCAGTATATGTCTAGACCAACAGAGTTTCACTTTCAGGCTGCCAAGAGAGTTCTACGTTACTTAAAAGGCACAATGGATTATGGAATCTGGTACAAGTGAGGAGGAACTGGAGAACTTCTGGTGTACACAGACAGTAACTTTGCAGGAGATATTGACAGTAGGAAGAGCACCTCAGGCTATGTGTTTCTCATGGACAATTCGGCTGTGGCATGGTTATCAAAGAAGCAACCAATCGTTACACTTTCCACAACAGAGGCGGAATATGTAGCTGCCTCAGTCTGCGCTTGTCAAACTATCTGGTTCAAAAGAATTTTGAAAGAGATTGATTACAACGTGAATGGAAGCACTGTCATCTACTATGACAACACCTTAACCATAAAGCTCTCAAAGAATCCAGTCTTTTATGGCAGGTGTAAGCACATAAGAGTTTGCTTTCATTTCCTGTGAGATATGATAAAGGATGAAGAAATACAGCTGGAGCATTGTGGTTCAGAAGAGTAAGTGGCCGACATCTTCACCAAACCATTGAAGTGAGAGACATTTGAAAGATTGAGGAGCCAGCTGGGAATTTTCTCAGTAACAGATAATCAAAGCTTGATGAACCAAACTTAGTTTAGGGAGGGTTAGTTGGAGCAGATTAGTAGCCGTTAGATTAGTTGGTTGGTTTTGATGTTTTTATGTTTGGAGATAAACATGACCCGAGAATTCTGGCTCAAGTTATACTCTATTGATTTGAGTTTATCTTTCAAGTTTATCTAGTTATTTGTAAGGCTATTTAAAGCCATGATTTCCATTGAATGAAATAAGGGTTTTCAGCATTCTAAATAAGAGCCGTTGTTGTATTATAAGAACTTAATATATAAAATTATATAGTCTTTCAATTCATTATATATTGAATTTGAGTTGAAAATCTATGAATTTTTTCATAGCATTAACTTTGTAGTCATCTAAAAAATATTAAATCTTATTTTATTTTCAACCATTTTAAATTTTATTATATTTACTTTGATAATTTATCTGATTATTTTCATTTTTTTTTATAAGATAAAAGATGAAAATTATAATGACCCAATCCCACTGGTTTAGTAAAGTATAAAAAGAGAAGGTGACAAAACCCTAGCCTTTTCCTTTTTGTTAACCTCCTTTTTTTTTTTTTTCACCAAAACCTAAAAGAAGAGAACCTTTGTAGAAAGCACTCCAGCCAGAAGTAATATCGTTGATTTGTCTCAGCCATTTTCTAAATCAGCCATTTTAGCATCAGAATCCATTGAAGGTAATCTCTAGAAACCGGTTTCAGATTGTTTCCTTTGAAATCATTCAGTATTTCAGCGATAACTTTCTCACCGTGTGGAATTTTGTGGATCTAAGACCACCATCGGATTTAGGATGATGAGACGAGTCCGTCGGTACCAAAATCATCCCAGCAGAGCTTCCACGGGCCCGCACGCATGATATGATCCTTCCCACGAATCTAACTCTTAAGTTGGTAATGATGAACTGATATGCCTTCGACACTAGGCTACTCGCCACGGCCAAGGTGTTGTGGATGCGATTGGTCACACTGAGGGGATTGAAGTCCTTAGATTCACCGGTTGATCAACTTAGGATATGACGCACCTAATGTGATCGAGACTGCTGGATATGACACCCCAACAATCAAGCTTGTTCTTCACGAACACAAGAGAATCACTCTCAAGAACAGATCAAATTGATTGAAAGAAAGTTTTTGTGGTTATGTGAATACACTTAGTTTCTAAAGAAGAAGAACACACTGAATGGAAACTAGCAAAAGCATTAACTAACTATGACTGAAATAACTAAGGCTTAAGACTGTCCCGTGAACTGATTAACGCAGTGTTGACTGAGCTTGAGACTTAGGTGTGAATAGAAGTGAAAGTCTTTGGGCTTGAGTTGTGAATGGACTAAATCCTCTTCTCCGCATACTGAAGTAAGGAACAGATGGGCTGAATCGGACTGGAGTTGAAGTCTAAATGATATGAAGCACTTGACAGGAACCCAATGGTATCAGAACCACTTTGGCTGGTTTGTTTTCGTTTTAACTCTTCATCTTCTCATCTCTCCACAAATTTCTTTTCTTATTTATTTTTGGATCCGGGCTGATTTATACTCTCTTGTGATCGCCTGTTGTTGTTTCAAGTTACAAAAAAAAAACGATTTAAAAAAAAACAAAAAGGAGTTTTTTTGCTTGAATCACATCTGAAGAGAAATCCAGGAGGAATGGTGGAAGAGAAACCCTACTGGTCGAGGAGAAATCCGGTATTGAACAGTTAAAGCGGATCCATATCAAAATCTCTTCATCTTCTTCTTTCTTCTTCTTTTATCCTAAAGTTTTTTTGGTTTTTGATTGCTGAATTTTGACTTCATATCATCCTTTGAACCAGCAGAAAGAACTATGAGTGAACACTTAAAATGGTGAGCTAAACACTTTGAGAATGTATTGATTTTTTTACTTGTTTGTTAAGTGTTTTTCAAGATGTTTGGACTTCAGAGGAAATCAAACCAGGCTTAAAAACTACAATAAAGTGTTCTTAAATATTCCTTTAAAATCGTGGTTGAAAAAGAACAGTTTGCTTCTAATGGATTTGATTTTGTGCAGGAACAAAGAAGGAACCAGAAGAAGAGCAACACCGGTCAGATAATGATGAGAAGTGGGTCAGAAATGTTGACCGTCCCTTCACCAAATCCATAAGGAGTAACAGTGACTTGCTTGGTCAGAACGAGCTTCAGACTTATGCTAGTTTGGAGAAGATGTTGCATAAACCAATTTCTGCTGTACAGCAATTTAAAAAGAAGGGAAACAATGATCTTAAATGATGTAAGTCTTCTTATCTTTCAAATTTTGGGTTTAAAACTGATGTGTCTTCTTCTTTTGTCAAAAGCACGGCTGTGAAACCCACAAGCAAAGCTCATTCTACCAGGTGCTTCAAATGCCAAAGGATCGGCCACTATGCTAACAAGTGCCAAAACCAGAAACCGGTTGAGACTTTGAAGCATGATGCTGTTGAAACTGAGCCAGAAAAAGAAGAAACTTCAGACCCATTGTCAATTTTTGATGACTATGCACATGAGCCATTAGCAGATGTAGAACAAAACTGTGGTCATCAATCAAACCAAGAAAGATCTTATTCCATTCCAAAACCAGACCAAACTAAAGGTGAGCAACATTCTGATTATTATTCATTTGCTTATAACCCTTTTCCTTTTAATGTTTCAGAATTAAGGACAAATC
>KE155590.1:18827-33007 GCA_000411075.1 Sisymbrium irio | reverse complement strand
ATTTTGATAAAAACACAGTTTAAAAACAATACTCTCAAATAATCAAGCATGCAAAGCAATTCAATTTAATTTCAAGAACATCATGCAACTTCATAATTTGAAAGAAATTGAAATAATTTAAATGTTACTTCTTTCTGAAAATCGGATGGAAGAAAATGATTTGAGCAGCGTGACAGTATGAGACGGTCGTGCTGATAATGTGTTGTGAAATGGTTATAGAGGTAGGATTATAGAATAGAAGTTAGACTATAACACACTACTTAGAGAAAGAGCTTTAACTTGTAACTTTTATAATATTTATAATGTAACTTATATAATTTTAAATAACAACACAAACCACCTATTTATAGTGGTAGGGGAGAGATTAGATGATGATATCTAATATAATGACTAATTTTTTTATAAGATGACTTTTAATAAAAAATGACACCTATCATATAACTAATTATGTACAATAATATTTGTATACAAGTGATGAACACAAGTGATGAATAGTCATATCTACATTATTATCATGAACATTGTCAATTGACGACAAAAATAAAACATTGTCATTTATAAATATAAAATTAGAGTATTATATTATGTAGTAATTTTGTCTTTAGCTTATTAGTTATATATATTAATCACAAAAGTTCACGAATAATAGTTTTCACACTACAAAAAAAACATGCTTATTTCCAACAAAATTTCCGACATTAGTTGACAAAAGAATCAATATATATATAGTGTACGTAGAAATTTCTTTGTTTACAAATCATATTTAATACGACAATATAACTTGGTGGTATGAAGGATTGATCTTATCCACTAGAGATATAAGGAAGATAAAGAAAACAACGGCTACGAGTGATCGACGTACGTTCTCCACATCTTGCGACAACGTGTCGTGTCGTTGCCATGCAATGTTGCCACTCTATACTCTTGATCCTCGTGTCTTCTCTCTTCGTCTCATCACCGTTTAGGCCGAGTTCTTATTTTAAAATTTTTAGCTGTATTTATATATAACACTGAAGGAAATAATCGACGAGAGTCAATATCATTTATGCGCATTTCCTTTTGATCGACAATGGAATTGATAAACGATTTCCTCAATCTAACTGCACCTTTCTTCACTTTCTTTGGTCTTTGCTTCTTCTTGCCCCCTTTTTACTTCTTCAAGTTCGTGCAGTCTATCTTCTCGACCATTTTCTCGGAGAATCTTTATGGGAAAGTTGTTCTTATCACTGGTGCTTCCTCCGGGATCGGCGAGGTTTGGTTATAAGGCCTTTGTTCTTAAAATTGTAAACGTAAGAAAGTAATGGAATATTATTTATTTGAGTGTATGTACTATTGTTATTATCAGCAATTGGCATATGAGTACGCAAGTAAAGGTGCATGTTTGGCTTTGACCGCCCGAAGGAAGAACCGTCTAGAGGAAGTGGCAGAGATTGCTCGTGAAGTTGGCTCCCCCAATGTTGTCACCGTTCATGCTGATGTCTCTAAACCTGATGATTGTAGACGAATCGTGGATGAGACCATCTCCTATTTTGGCAGATGTAAGTCACCCAAACCGCACCAGGTTTGACTAGTTCGTTCGCGGTCAAAACGTTCCTTTTTAGTTACCATTTCATGTACAAGTTTTTGGTTCAACACTTTGATCAAAAGAATAACATATTAATCTAAGAGTAGACAGGTTTGATAAAAAAAATATTTTTTCCATTCTTATTTTCTTAAGAATAGATCAGTAACTCTGTTGTTGACTTGATTTAACCTCGCAGTGGATCATCTTGTGAATATTGCTGGAATAAACCAGATTTCGATGTTTGAGAACATTGAAGAAATCACTAGGGCAAGAGCAGTTATGGTAATGTTACAAATATTCTGATCTATGGGACCTAACAACTCTTAAATCATGAATACGTCTTTTTTAATAATTTTTTTTTCTGTTCATTCATTAGGATACTAATTTCTGGGGATCGGTTTATACAACTCGTGCTGCACTTCCTTACCTTCGACAAAGCAATGGTAAGATTGTGGCTATGTCGTCCTCTGCAGCATGGCTAACCGCTCCAAGGATGAGCTTTTACAATGTAAGTCACTATATGTACGTGTTTCTTAATTAAGTATCGACGTTAATGGTGAGTATATTGTTACATGATTATATGTTAATTAGGCAAGCAAAGCAGCTTTGTTGAACTTCTTCGAGACATTGAGGATTGAGCTTGGTGGCGATGTACACATTACAATCGTCACACCAGGTTATATTGAATCCGAACTCACACAAGGCAAATACTTCTCCGGTGAAGGCGAGTTAGTTTTTAACCAAGACATCAGAGATGTAAGCCATTAGCTAAACTCCTTAATATTTTCTGAATAGTTATCTGTTGTACCGTTTATAGAATTGCTCGTTTGCAAAATTAGGTTCAAATAGGAGCATTTCCGGTAGCATCGGTATCAAGTTGTGCGAAGGGGATAGTGAACGGTGTGTGCCGGAAACAAAGATACGTGACCGAACCATCATGGTTTAGGGCGACATACCTTTGGAAAGTGTTTTGTCCGGAAGTAATTGAGTGGGGTTGCCGGTTACTTTTCTTGTCCGGACATGGTATGTCCGAGGAAAATGCACTCAACAAGAAGATCTTAGACATTCCTGGTGTACGTAGTGCTCTATACCCCGAGTCTATCAGAACGCCAGAAATCAAGTCGGAGTAGAGTGAGGTTAATACTTAATAAATATATCAAGACGATGCAATGACGATATGTTATTGTGGATGGACTTTCTAGTGTTTTCTGTGTATATGTTATGTTACTGTTTGTTTCTGTCAATAAGAATAAGTGAACTGTGATAAATTTTATAATGAAGTTTATTTTGATCTTCAATCGAGGAAGAAAAAAAGAAAGATCACTTAAATTTGGTTACTAAACTGGGAATATGCTAAGCTGCTAAATCCTACAATATGGTAGATTTTGATTTAAGATCAATTTATTTTTCCATTGTTTTGCAATACAACGGGTTCAGTTCCTTTTAGGCTTAGAGGTTAATAGCTCAGGGCAAAAAGTACTAAGCCAGAACAGGACTCGAACCCATGACGGCTCTGCCACAAACGTCTTCCCTCTGCAGATTCCGTTAACAACCGCCTTAGCGCATTCCGCTGCTGACTCGATAGCCACAACTTGTGACCACTCTTGTTTCTGCAAAGAGACCAAAGTCATTAAAAAATCGGACAAAACACATGAGATAAGTTGGTAGTACGGCACCATACCTCAGCCAAAAGTTCCGGATTGGTACTTCCGTTTTCGACTAAACCCGGAAACACGATTGTCACACCAATTTCCGGACCAAGCTCGATCCTAAGAGTCTCGTAGAAGTTTATCATAGCTGCTTTGCTTGCCTGAATCAAATGTTACATTGTCCAACAGTTATAATATATAGAAAAATGTGAACTGAACCAAAACATAAGTTACAAAAACACACAAGAGAGGAAAAGGTAGTTAACAGCATATAGGCTCATCTTTGGCACTCCAGACCATCCAGCAGGTGATGCGACCGCTACAATCTTTCCTTTTGTTTTCTTTAAATGTGGTATAGCGAAATGTGTTGCGTACACCGGTCCCCAAAAGTTGGTACTCTGCAAATTGTTATTGACAATGTTAGAACCCTCACGTAAAAGTTCTTTGAGATTTCCATGGGTAATATAACGAATAAATCACTTGTATAAAAGATTGAAATAACATTTTAAGATGTGATTAAATCAAATAGCAGAATGATATCTTTCAGTTACATTTATACAACTATATATAGTCACCTCTAAAGTACTATAGTTAAGTGATTCAGTTGGTTCATTGTTTCTCGATTTACCATAATGGGAAGAACATCAGAAATTTGTGAGTAGTCTTCGAAAAGTTTAGCTTCCGCAATTCCCGCATTGTTCACCAGGTGATCCACTGCCACCACAAATGACAAAAAAAATTGTTTTGTTCTTAAAGAAAGAAACAATATTAGTTACATATTTAGAATGGCGAAAAAAACTCACGTCTTCCAAAACGAGAGATGGTTTCTTGAACGCAACGTTTACAGTCTTCAGTGACTGAGACATCACCACGTACCACAGTAACGTCAGGTGATCCAAACTTCATGCACCGATCAGCCACCACTCGGAGACGGTCCTCTCTCCGAGCTACCAACGTTAAGTATGCTCCTCTACGTGCGTACTCATACGCAAGGTGCTTCACCATCACATAAATTTTGAAAATGTGTATTTTAACTATTGGCCAAAGCTTTTTTGATCAGTGACTTTGGATATAAGAGGAAGAACTCACTAACCTCACCAATTCCTGAGGAAGATCCAGTGATGATAACGACTTTTCCGTTGACTTTTTCCGATTCTTTGTAACTCGTTATGAAGCAGAAGAGCTTGAATAATATTGAAAATGGCATGAACACTAGAAGAAAAGACACCGTGACAATAGGAAGAACGATGTTAAGGATCTTGTTGATCAAAGCCATATCCTACTTGTGTTTCTCCTTCACGAGAGGCTAATTATAGTTTGTAGACTTTTTGAGTTTATACTTCTGTTGAGATGTCACTGTCTTAGAATCAATATTTAAGAGTTTTAAGGGCAGACAACTAAAAGAATCTATAAATCATAGTTTGGTATCTTTTACAATGTTCAACATTTGTCCTCACCCAACTTTTTGATACTCACACCTTTATTTAATCTTCTCTGGAATAAGAAATAGAAATTCGACTCGGTGCAATTCCAAATCCATTTCTTTGGTACGAACAAGGTGTGAACCGAACGAAGAATTAATGATAATTACAGAGATGCCACAGACCAAAGGAGAACAACTAAACCAAGCAAATAACCGATAACCAAACCAAATCCAGAATCAACAATATAAGTCTTTTGAGTCATTAACTGGAATGAAACAGAAGAAAAAGGGGTGTGATTACTTTCGTCTACAAAAGGTAAAAAGATGGACCGTGTGTTAATAGCTGGATTGATCAGTGCTTACAATTCAAGGCATGGATATGTCTTCGATAACACCTTTCCCATCCTCTGCATCAAAGTAGAAGAAATTCTTCAACGGCTCTCCTTTGCCTGATATCGCTTTTATCACCTCCTGTGAATGCAATATAACTTTCTCTTTAAGTCACAGAGCTTCTGCTAAGTGATATAACTATATAACCAACAAAACTCCTCGAGAAGTTTGAATGTTCAAGGACGAGTAAGATGAAGAACCTGTCCAAGAATCCCTCCAATAATGGCACAAGCCGGTGGGAACTCTAAATTACCAGAGACGAGTCTCTCCAAGAGGCTATCCGGTATAAGCTTCTCGCTAACCGACTGTTATACGGACTCAAAGTTGAATGACAATTTGTTATTATTATTATAGATGTAACAAATAAGGGTTAAAGTCTTAAAGAAACTTACGTTTCCCTCACACAGTTTCTTTTTGAGTTTCAGGACTCTTGGGAGATCAGACAGCGAACATTCTCCAGGTTTACGACCTTCAGTTTCCTCAAATAGTTCAATCACTGCAATAATATCACGAAAATTCGGATCAGTTACGTAGGAAGTAACCAAGCTTTCCATGCTTAGCTGTTGTAGACAGACCTCTCATTGCAAAGTAGAGCTTTGCAGTTCTCCTTGGAATCAGTTTCCATGGTACTGAAACTGCTTCCTAAAGAAAAACAACCAGCCAATAGAATAAGCTTTATATTACTTTAAAGCTCATGGAACAGCATGTTATAATCAGAGAAAGAAGTCGACTTTATTTTTACCTCAAAACTCGGAAATGTTAGTTCAAATTCTACTGTTTCATCAAGCTTTTTCTGCAGCAGAAAGATTTGACAAGACAAAAACGAATTATATTAGAGAGCTTTACATTATATGCCAACAGCAGAAGGAAGGTAACATATGACAACGTAAAGAGTAAAACGATATAAGTACCTTTGCATACTTATAATCCTGCAGGTCGACAAATATTTCGCCACATGAGCCTCTACAATCGACAGTATAGAACGCTACACGTTTTGCTAGCTTCCTACATTTCTCATTTACTGCTTTCTGTATAACAAAACACATTCCCATAACGAGTCAACCAAAGACGAAAGCAACTGGAACAACTAAACAGAAGAAAGAAGTAATCAGTACCTTAGTAGCACGGGAGCTGTAACCGATTACCACAACATCAAACTTGTTGAAAAAATCAACCCCAAGCGTTGACAAATCACCTAACATATGAGGACATAGACTCCACGTCATTTAAGTTATCTTTCCTAAGAGATTAGACAGAAATGAAGAATGGCGAGAAACCTTTTTCGATTGAAACATGGACCATAGGGTTAAATTCCTTAAGTGAATCACAGCAAATCTCAGCAACGGTTTTCCCTACATACGCATTCTCATCCGGAAGAATCAAGAAGTTCGCGTTGAAAGCTTCCTCTGTAACCAAACGATCATCCAACAGAGTCACACTACCAACTCCTGCCAACACAATGTTCTTGCAAAACTGCCCACAAAAACAACAATACCAAGTAAGATAGTACACTACACTCTACTACAGCAGAGAGAAAGACGAATAGTAAAGCAACAGGTAGCTACCTCAGCAACAGTCCCTTTTATTCCAGATACCAACACATGAGATTTGCTCAATCTGCAAGCAAAAAAAAAAAAACAAACCTCACACTTCCTAACAGTCCAAATCAAGAACTCATATTTACATCTTAGTATTACTATATGAGTATTCTGAGACCCAATTGTTATATAAAGGTTAAAGCTTTGATACTTCTGAGCCTCTTTACTGAACATCCAAACCAGAAAACTCAGAACCCATAATCAAAATTTGGACTGCTAAACTCAGATTAAAAAGTATGCATCTTTCCTAACAAGAACAAGCTAAGTGAATCAATAGGTTAAGAGTAAATGTGTAAAGTTACCTTCTTTGAGCACCAGCGCCCCAAACCCTAATTTGCCTGTCGTACAGAGCAGTTTCCTGCTCGGTGAGCTCTTCTCCGTCCATTATTAATCCCAAAATTCAAGCTAATGTATTGAGTTTCGTTCAAGGATGGATTTTAGAAATTGAATTGTGAGGTGGAAGGAATGATGATGATCTTGTAATTCTGAGGTTAGTGAAACCCTAGATAGAAGCGAGAGCTAAGAGATCAAAAGCCGCGCTCCCAATCTACGAGAGATGTGTGACAAAAGCTTGAGTTTGAGGTTTTGTTTTGTTAACCGTGTCTTCGGGAAATTACCGTACATGGTTTAGTCCGGTCTGTTGATTGAAATTTTGTAATTTTGTTTGTGGAGAAATTTATAAATATTCAGTTAATTTAATTTAATCTGTGTAAACTTGGACTCGCGTTTGGAAAATGAAATAGGTATATTATATCAATAAAAATATTTATATTGATTTTTTTTGTTTTCTTAAAGTTTTTCATTTGATATATATATTTTTTATAAATGTAAAAATTTGAGATGTGTAACAGTTTTGTTTTTAATACAGATATATCATACAATTTAATTAATTTTAATATGTTAGCGAATCATTTTTTTTTTGTCTTTCACATTTTTTTACTTTGTAGAAATCAAAAATATAAAATATATTGATTAAAATCAGAATTCGATTCTAAATCAAATTATAATTAATGTAAAATTACGATTTAAAAATAATTTTATATTATTTTATTTTTAACATAATAATAGTTGTAAAATTATCCATCTATTTAATATTTTTTGTATTGGTTTAAGGTTATCCATCTTTTAAACCCATTAATCAAAATTTACTTTTTAATATCTTTATAATCAAAATGTGTTAATTCTTTTTTCTCATTTTACATGTTTCATAGAACAATCCGCAATGGATCATTTCGTAAAACATATTAACGTAACCCATCCATTATATTATCAAATAACATATATATTGAACAATTTATAATCTTTAACTTTTTAGTAAATTTAAATATATATATATATTTCTAATTTTTAGCATCTCTTTCTATTGATTAAAATTTACGTTAATAATTTATTTCAATAATAATTTAGTGATTTGTTTAAATAATGTTTGAAAATTTGAAAAAGATAAAAAAATATATATATATATATATATATATTAATGTTTAAAAGTCTGATCTTTGGAACAAATCGAGTAATGTGTTTTTCAAGTAAAATATTTAAAAGGTAGAGAATGAGAAATGTTGAAAACTTTATTGTGATCATGCCTTCGAATTTCTATGGAAAACCTTTGCAGCTACAGCTCTTGTGTTGGCTATGATTTGATTGTCATGTATATACCAATTTTCCTTTTGATGATCTTCTTCTTTAAATTTCAAGTTGATATCTTTATCGGATGAAACAAATTCTTCATTTTGATTGCAGATTCACTTGAGAGAGCTTGGATCGAATACCAGTAGAAGACGCAGTCCCTGGCCCATTTATAGTATGTCTTAAAGTGGAACTATGTAGCGCATGTCCATAAGAAGAAAGACCTGAGAAATATGATTTCACATAAGATCATCATCGTATTGACAACCTTGATCAGGAACTCTTGCAGTTTCTTATGCCTGCCTGTTTTAAAAACAAGCCTCGCACAGTAGCGATGATGAGTATCCATGTTCTTTGATACTGGACACAAAAGGAGAGGGTGTGTGACTCTCAGTTATCTTTCATTCAAAATCTACAACAATCAAAATCTGAAAAAATAATTTTTAATTTTTGTCTGTTTCATGAATTTAAATTAATATAGTAAAATATATAATAGTTTGTATAATATACATAATTTCATCTTAAAACTTGTTTCAAAAAATTACTTGCAAATGTAAGTTATACACTTATAATATTAAATAAAATACCAAATAAATGTAAATTATTCAAAAATTAAGTAAAATATAAGGAAAAAATAAACAAAATATAAGCAATATATAACTTAGATTGATTGTTCTCTCTACTCATCACTTACAAGCTTTTTGCAAAGTTATTTCTCTTTATTTATTATTTAAAGTATATTTCTCTTTTTCTTTAATCCACTTTCAAATGAATATTTCTAAACTACTATTTCAAACGATGATAACGATAACCTTTGACAACTCGATCCGATAAATTGAAAATTTTCAACCGCTGATCCAAATAGTCATTGACCAATTTGACGACTCGATCCGATAAATTGAAAATTTTCAATTGTATCTAAATTTTAAAGAACCAATCTGAATCGATATCCGACTAATACTTAAACACAATAATTATATTAAATATATGTTGACCAAGTGGAATCGAACTTTTAATACTGTATTAGAGTTCTTTTCTTCAGACAGGATTAGACCAACAACTCTTGGTTATCCATATTTTTTTGTCTTCTATTTATTTGATTATTTCCAAAATCTAACATTGTTTTTTTTTTTTTTTTTTTGAAAAAAGCAAATCTAACCTTGTTGTTATGATCTTCTTTTTATCATTTATTTGTTGAGTATCCAAAAATCATCAGAATCCAACATCGTATTTGTTGTGTTTATCATTTACTGATTTGAACACTAGAAAATTATCGGAAAATATCATCTTTTCATGTGTTTCCAAATTTTTGTTAGTTTATAATATAAGTTTACTTTATGAGAACGGAAAAGTACTAAAACAAATAACTTTGCCAAAAAAACTAGTGCAGCTAATTAATTCCTCACAATAATTGGAAGTTTCAGTTGAAAATCGGTGGAAAGTAGGGGACCTAGATGAGAACTAGCTTGAACTTTTGAAGACAAAACATGTTTATTTAAAAAGGAAAAAGAAAACATGTTATTTATTGACTTGTGACCCGTGAAGTTGTGAATGTGAGTCAATGAAATAGCGCGTATCGGGGAAAGAAAGAGATGGTGGGAGAGTGAAGGAAAAAACAGAAGAAGATGTTTGTGTAATGCGAAGCACAACCATCACATGCTATGTTTGCCGTAAGCAACTATGCATCATATTCCTCAAATTATTACTTTCCAATTTTATTATTGTTTATATTATTTTAAATATAACAAGTCAATTTTCTTTTAAACAATAAAACAAGGTGACCATGCTTGGAAATAACAAAAAAATTGATAGATTGCTATTTTCTGTTGGCTGTTGCAAACCATTTGCTTACTACATAATTAATTGAAAATAAAGTTGTATATAGTTAGTGGAAAAAAGTAACTTTTGATAATCACATGCTTTATACATTGCATCGCTACGTTGATTTTAAACAAGTTGGGTATATTATAAATTTCTAAGGTTGTCTCCAATGCTAAACACTATTTTTGTTTTCAATTTAAAATAGAGTAACAAAAAAATGGACTAATCTTACTTTTTATTCTATACTTGGAGTAAACTCGTTTTTTACTCTCTTTTAAAGTTGGAAATAAAATGTGGTTAAAGCAAATTTATTTTAAAATGCAATTTTACTCTTTTAGAGTAAGAAATAGAATGAGATTAAAGATGTTCTAACAAAATAATACTGTATATAAATTTCGATTCTAAATTTCAATTGCACACTGTGTCTATCCCAATCTATTAAATTTATAATGATATCAGGTATTTTAATTATTAATATAATTCAGCAACATACAGGTTCTAAATTCCAATGACGACCTAATGACAATATTAATTAACATAAAATAATGAGTTACATATATTTTTTTATAATTCAGGTGTCCGAATTCTTATGGAACAGAATAATCCAGCACAAAAGTTGTATGGTTTTGGAATTCCAATGATGTCGCCGTTTTAAATTCTTTGGTGACCAAAACTCGAACCCAAATAATAGGATATTACCATGTCTATCACTAAATTACAAGCACGGGTTAAGTTACATATCTTTGTTGTATAATATTTCTAAAACACTTAATTAATACTGTAGTAGTGTACTTTTCATTTTAGACAAGGTCTCAAGACTCTCACCCTCAAATGCAAGTAATGATGTAAGAAAACCTTTAGAAAGATAGTGAGTGTTTAAAATTTCTCAAGCATCTAACTATGTCTATCCTTACACTATTCATTCATAAATAATCGGATCAGAGTTTCATACTTGATGGCAGAAAAATAAAATAAAACTATTAAATAAAAGTAACAAAAAAAGAGAAAAAAGAAAAACACAAAAGTTAGCAAAAGAACAAACAACAACAGCTGTCCCTTTCCTCCATTAGTTTCATCACTTTTTTTTTTTTTTCTCTCTCTCTCTCTTTCTGTAAAAAATGTTAAAATGATATCAGCAAACCCTAAATTAGGAAAGCAAAGAAACAATTAAAGTAAGCAAATCATATCTCAACTTAGTAATAGGTTTTGTTATTATTTATTTTCTTCTCTCTCTCTCCAAGTCTCTCTCTTATTGCATTATTGCAGCAGCAGCCACTCTTGTTGTCTCCACTTTCTCTCGCTAAACCCATCGTCTCTCTTTTTCACTTGTCCATTTTTTTTATATGTAATATTTCGTTTTTCTCTTTTGGAGTTTCTTCTACTGACTACTGGTAGGTGCATGGATTTGGTAAAGATTTCTCAACCTTCAAATACCAAACTTTTCTTATTCTATAATTTATATGAATATCATGTTTCATCTTTCTTTAATCTTTCCCTTTATTTCATTTTTAAATTCTTGCTTCGAAGTGAGTTGACAAAAAAAAATTGAAGTAAAACTCAAAACTGCAAGTTTATATATTTGCTTTTATGTTTTCTTGTTTAGCTTTCTTCCCATTTCATGGGATCTGTTCTAGTTCTATATTTCTGCACTTCCCATTTCCGTTTTTCAGTACAATAAGCTTGTCCATTTTTGGGAATTTCTTTTTTTTTCCTTTTCTTTATATATCAAATGAAAAAATTAGAAAATAATAATTGTGTTAACTTCAACTGAAATTTCAGTGTTCTCTGAGTTTGAAAAAAAAAAGTCTTCTAAGATTTTCAAGAATTAAATTTGCTTCATCTCTTTTTTTTCCCTTCATATCAAAATTAAAATAAGTGTGGTTTATGTTTTGTAGTTTCTTGTAAATTAAAAATGATTTCTTGTTAGGTTTTGTGTTCCCTGCATCAAAGTTGCTTCTTCTTTTTTCTTTCTTCATGTGTTCAAAATTGAAAGTTGATTTTTCTGTTTTATTCCTTAAACCTCGTTTCAATTTAGATTAACAAATACCCAAAAAAGACAAATCTTGAGATTGTTGTTTTTGTGTTCTGTTTCTTCTTAATAGTGAAGAAGAAGAAGAAGAAGAAGAAAGACACAATATTTGAATGGATTGGAACTTCAAACTCAGCTCAGGTTATTTCTCTGAATTCGATCAAGAATCTGTACCGGATATAACCCCACTAGATGGCTCAATCTCGTTTGGTGGGTCATCATCATCACCAAGATTACAGCCAAAAGGAGATTTCTCATTTGATCTGAAACTTGGAAGAAACATTGGTAACTCCTCCTCTTCCTCCTCTTCCTCTGCTTTTGGTAATACAGAGCAAGTGGTAAGTCTTAGTAAGTGGAAAGAGAGTACCTTTGCCAAACCAGAGGCTTCAAGAAGCTCTGGTTCGTCTTCATCTTCGAAGAGGACAAGAGGGAATGGTCTTGGGAACAACCAGACCCCGATTTGTCTTGTTGATGGATGTGATTCTGATTTTAGTAACTGTAGAGAGTATCATAAGAGACATAAAGTCTGTGATGTCCACTCAAAAACTCCTGTTGTTACTATCAATGGCCATAAACAGAGGTTTTGTCAACAATGCAGCAGGTAACTCATACATTTGAAATAGATACTATGTTATAAATTTGAACATGTGTTTGTTTGTGTGTAATCATTAAGATAGTATGTTGAATACTTGAACATGTGTTTGTGTAATGATTTATGTTAACGCTTGTGTATGTATAACCAGGTTTCATGCTTTGGAAGAGTTTGATGAAGGGAAGAGAAGTTGTAGGAAACGTCTTGATGGACACAATAGAAGAAGACGGAAGCCTCAGCCTGACCATATCTCTCGGCCTGCAAATTTCTTTGCCGGTTTACAAGGTTTTTGTCTCTTTTCAAGGAAAAACTTTGTTTCTTGGATTCAATAGACATAGTCCCTATCTAATAGAAGAAGTATCATCTTGTGATCAGGTAGCAAAATGCTGGAGTTTTCTAGCGCTTCACATGTGTTTCCAACTACATCTGTTGCACGTCCGAGCTGGGGAAACAGTCTTGTAAGTGTAGCTATGGCTAATGGTTCAAGTTACGGGCAGAACCAGAGTTATGCTGTTTCTTCACCTGCAAAGACAGGCATAATGTTCCCAATCTCTTCTTCTACAAGCAGCAGAGGGAAACAGTTCCCTTTCTTGCAAGAAGAAGAGAGCTCAAGAACAGCATCGTTGTGTGAGAGAATGACGAGTTGCATCCATGACTCTGACTGTGCTCTCTCTCTTCTGTCATCCTCTTCCTCGTCAGTCCCTCATCTGCTTCAGCCACCACTTTCTTTGTCCCAAGAAGCAGTAGAGACGGTTTTTTACGGGTCGGGATTGTTTGAGAATGCCAGTGCAGTCTCTGATGGATCGGTTATATCCGGTAATGAGGCTGTGGCTCTTCCACAAACGTTCCCGTTTCACTGGGAGTAGTAGTTGTAGAAGAAGAACGAAGTAGGTAGATAGAATCAGAAAGATATGTATCTCTGTCTCTTTCTCTCTCTTTCTCTTATCTTCTCGTTCTCTTTCTCCCTCATTTTTCAATGTTTAATATCATTTGTTATTGTTAAATGGTGAATTGTGGGTGTTTAATGACATTCAATTAGTTGATGTGTAGGTTGTATTTGGTCTAGCATGAAGTTAAAAGGTAGAAGTAGATAAAATGTAAACATTTCATTCCCAGTACTATCAAAGTCTTAAATCTTATGATGTTAGTATCAAACTGGTTTACTTAAGATTTGTTTTCTCGTTTGTAGAGCTGCTGTAGTGCTGTTCCTTTGTTGGTAAAAAATATCGGTGTTCACATTAATGTCAATGTTTGATTGAGATGGAAGAAAATAATGTTGGAACCCAATTTTATAAGTCTGTTGGGCTGTGTAAAATTTGATTTAATGTGAAGAGAAATTGGGTCATTGGGCTCTTTAATAAAACCTTATCTTTTGTTAAAGAGTAAATGAATGCAAAGTGCATTTGTCCCACATTGGAAAGAAGAAGGAAAATCTTCTAGTATAAATATGGCATTCCCTTTGTACAGGTCAAAAGCCTTGGAGGGACA